>JBAMJV010003521.1:0-191985 GCA_037951105.1 Echinarachnius parma
AATAATAAAACTCTTCATATTCATGACTCATACTTTTAGGTCCATTCTCTTTTTTGGCTCACTTATGCATTTTATATTAAAGAACATAACACATACAAGATAACTTTATGTAATCTATTGGGTTGGTATGCTTTTTAATCAAAACATGAGGGGAAAACAGTTGACTCGTTTTTTTATACTTTCAACTTTCGCTCAGGTTACGTCTTACTCTCAGGACCAGTCACGGACAAGAGTCGAGTAACTGTACGCTACACCAAGTTAACTAATAATAATAATCAATTGGTGCTACCAGTCTTGTAGGTCTCGAGGCCGGCCTCGGCCTCGAGCCGGCCACGAGGCACGGGACTTTGCCAGGCCTCGCCTCGGCTAGTGCCTAGTAATGCCGTGACACGGACTCGTCCTCGGCCTCGTAGCAATGCGGCCTCGAGCCCTACGATGGACTCGAGGCCGGTTCGAGGCCGGAAGATTTCATGAGAATCTGGTGAATTTAAGAATCAACATCTATTCACTATTTTGAAGTATTGTCCAATAATATATCATTAAAAAAAAATAAAAAATGTAAATCATCACGATTGATAGTTTAAGTTCATATGCGCAGCTACGACCTAGTAGCTTACCGTACCCATCGATATCTTCTCGATGTAATATAGGTACGGTACAGTCAAAGAACCTACATACAGCGCTGCAGCGCTCTGAATTATACAGGGCTTGCGGCACCCTAGAATTTGAAGATCTTGGTTTTTCAAAATTTTAACGACGTTGATTAGGGGACCGCCTTAAACAGCGTTTTTGGTTGTTGAAAAAGTTGTTTAATTTGTTTTGCTGTGTATGCACAAGGCAAAGTAAGTTACGCAATGGCATGTGATCGATTAGATCACGATTATTTGGTAATACTTAAAGTATCTCCGAAAACTACTTTTGCATTTTAATGAAATTCTCAGTCTTGGAGGTCTTGTGGCCGGCCTTGGCCTCGTTAATGCCGTGACTCGACTCGTCCTCGGCCTTCGAACCATGGTGACTCGGACTTCGGGACACGGCCCTGGACCATGGTGACTCGACTACTGCCGTTCCGTCTTTCGACGCTCGAATTGACTTTTGTGAATTTGTCTCTGAGTCTTGAATACACCTGGATTACTGATTTCATAATGAAGATGATTCAATCTTTTAATTCATCAATGCAGTTAAGTCAAAATAATGAACAGTCATTAGAAAATTAATATGCAAGCAACATTTGTTTGTTCATGATTATTTTTTTTACTGACTTCGTCTTGCCCTATAGGCTTTGGCTTTCATGGCTTGCTTTTCTTTGCTTGGTCAATTCATCCGCACTCAACATCACCCCAACACAAGATATTAATGTAAGGGGACCGAAGCCAAAGATCCTTTCGACAAAAGCAGTCAAACAAACACATCCCAAAAAACTTTTCGCTTCAAGTCCCTACGTGATAAAAAGTATATTATTTTAAATGATTGCATTTTCAGTCAAGATAGTTGACAAACACAGACGCATATACTCACAGGAACAAACAAGTACTTACCTAAATAAAGACCGGGTTACTATAATCAGTCAGACGTTGCTCAAAATGTCCCTTATGTTTCTTTTGTTTGTTTTTGTTTTATGTTGCACATGTACAAAATCACGTGAAAGCTAAGATCGACGATGTTGTTGGTTGTTGTTTTGCGAATCCCTATTATTGAGCTGTGTTGTACCCGTAGCGTTAGTGACGAGGTATGTAGCAGTCGGCAGCATAGTATGGATATGGGATAGAGGAAAATCCGGGGGGGGGTGGGGGGGGGGGGGGGGGGGGGAGGGGGGTGGCACTCATGTATTAATTGTAAGACGAGGTATGTCGCCGTCTTACTAAGAGCCCCGTTTTCACACCCGAATGCCGATTATCAAATAATTCCGAGACCCGCGCCCCGGAATGACATTGGCTTAAGGATGAGTAGTCGTCTTCTAGTCAGCTCCTTGACCACCATTTGAGGAGTTTCCGTAGGTCTTTGATAGCTCAAGTCATGTATTTTCCCCTGTATGTGGTAGTTTTGCTCCCTATAGACCCCTTAACTCCCCATTCACAGGGGTTTTGTAGCTTCAAAAAGTCCCATATATATATTATAGGCTAATTGTAGTCTGCTCTTAAGGTGACTGACAGTAGTGGGAAACGCCCCCACCCCCTAAAAATGAAATTGTACGCTCTTATTACGGGCTTATTACCAACCATGTGAAAGAATAGTGTTTTTACTAATTATGGGATTATACAAATTTGGCTCGAGAAACCGCCACCTACTTAATTGATATATTTGCATAAAAGTTCGGGAAAGAGAGTACAGGTTTTAGTTAAACTGAAATTTAGTTAGCAAAACCTGCACCTTAAATTACAAACTAACAGTTGTACCTCTACCTATGGTTGAAATGAATTCAAATCACAAACGACAGAAATAAAAAGCCTTTTATCATTCAAACAGAGGCTGTTCAAACACAGAATGTCGCACTCTAAAAAACACACTTTAGAGATGATACATCAGACCAACTATTATAAAAACTTCTTTTTGAATTTTTTGAAAAGAGGAAGGCATTTAAACTTGCCTTAGTAACGGTTGGTTCAAAAATTAGCTAATACTTGTGGGGCGCCCACATTTATTACAAATGGTTACGTATCCAGTATATTGGGTTATTACGGGGAGGGACCCGCTGGGAAGGAGGTGGACTTTTCAAGAAAGATCTTTTAGGGACATGGGTCGCCCTTTTCATAAAAAAAATCGTCTTAGCACATGGGTTCAGGAGTTCCGTGTATGGAACACCCCCGTTTCAAACAATTAATTCGAGTGCCTCGATTCCCCCACCCATGTGTGTATCCCACAGGGGGAGGAATACATATACATGGGTGGAGGCCAGGGGCTGGGGAGGGGGGGGGGGGGTGCGGTTGGGGAAGGGTCGCAAATTCAATAGATATGAACAAGAGGAAGATTATTCATATAATTACTTCAATAGAAGATACAGACAGTCGTTAAAAACGCGTCCAGAAAATAAATGGTTGCTCTTCCTTCTAAGTTTGCTGAAACCATTGATTTTACTTTGTTTACACATTGCTGGTTATGTAAAATGAGATTTAAAGGGGACCACCGGGCAAATTACAACACCTTATACTATTAGTTGTTGGTATCGTTGGTGATATTCAAATAGATACCCAACATTTTGGTTCCTGGTTTGCGAGAAGCGCAGTGTCAGTGCTATTCACACGTACGTTTGTAGGCAATAAAATCCAGTGCGATTCCGCTTGCTGCACGAGCAAATTCTTCGTATTCAGACCGCATGAAACGCACTGCTGAGAATTGTGATGCGTTTCCAATTATATATTGTATTTCTGTAAACATATTTTTGTGAACTTGTTAATGGAATGGAAATACTAAAGATGGTTACCTTTACTATAATAAGAATATTAGGTTTTGGGTGGTGGAACCTTTAATTTGAAAATTATCCGCGGAAATATTTGTTTAATTTGAAAAATATCCCGGAATAATTTTTCAACTACACGTGCGACTTTTGATAAAGGGTTGCAAATAGCACTTATATTGGCTTCATTACTTGGCTTTCGTCAAAACGCTTTTGTAAATGCACACATTTTTCTCTCCTTTTCTTTTTTATTATTCCGCTTCTGATTTGTGGTGTTTTAGATTTCCCCCGAAACAGCTGAAAATAGTGAAAGTTATACAAACTATGACACCCAATCTATCTCAATGCATTTGACACCATATATTCACGTACCTACATCCAATCAAGCTCTGGTACTATGTTCATTGGTCATCTGCATTCAATTATTTTGAGGTTTTCAAGTCCGAGCCTGTTGACTTTGTCATGTTTTCTATGACATATGATTTTTCTCTGCGTCTATAGATCTATACCATGAAATATATATTGTTGTAACTTTGAAACTTTGTAACGGTATATATCATAAAATAATTCATTCTCATCTGTCATTTTTCCAAAATACATATGGCAATAAACATGCTTTTATGAGATAGTACAGTTTGTTATCAAAGATAATTTTTAGTAATCTACCATGTATAAGTTATCATTAGAAATTGACAGTTATATTATAATTAAAGTACGATAAACAATTTATTAAAAGAGCGTCACCAGCAAAGTCAATATAACAACACGTACAGGCTTATATTATGTTTTCGTACTTTCCCTATTATTGTTTGATAATAATAAAGGATTGTTCAACACTGCAAAATATTGTACGTGTTACGTAATTCCATAAATTAATACAATGAATGGGGTCTGATCGCTTTGCATTAGGACCTTCTTGTCAACTTGAGTCATTAGATACGCTATTCATAATTTGAAATGGGTGAATTATTCATAAGAGGTTGCTATTCTTAATAAAACGTAAATCGGGTTAATTTCATCATACGAAGGAGAGTCCGCTATTCCACTACGTTAGAAGAGTGTCGCTTATTCAATTTAAGAAGAGAGATCGCTTTCCATAATATAGAAAACAGGCGACGCATTTCTTACATTTTGAATATGCGACCTCTGCTTATTGGAATATGAATAGCGACCCTTACGAGTAGCGGTCCTTATGCCTTTATGAATAGCGAACCCCGTTTTGTTTATTTTTTGTCAATATAAAATAGTTTATGTTTCCAACAAACCATTACAAAATAATTGTAATAATTTACAACAAAATATATTTATTGGGAAACAACAAATAACAGGCGGATCCTTCATATTGGAAAATAATCACATTATGAATGCGGACTTCATCGGCGTCGATTTTTTCTCCTCATTTGGGGAGGAGGGCTTGGGGGATGATACGTAATTTTGGGGTGGTAACATCGCTATAGTCATAAGGACCGCTAGTCATTAAGGAGCCATATGCATAACGTTTACTTCCTATACGTGAAGGACCGCTATTCATAAAACGAAAGGAGGGGTCACCTTTTCATAAGAGAGCATCAGGTATAGGGAGGTTACACGTTATGAATAGCGGTCCTTTTGAATAGCGGTCCTTTGACTATCTTTGGCTGAGGGGGATCATAATTGCTCAAACACACACAAACACGAAGGATGAGTGCGAAACATATATAAGAGACGTTAGTAATTTCAGTAAGCCTTTATTTTGGTATGCTCAAATAAGGTTCTTTGTACAAAATGTATGTAAACGACGTTTTACGCTGTTATATGTTCATTATCAAAATAAGATTGGTACCCCGACACTATGGTTAACAAACCCTCACACCACAAAACGACCGTTATGTCCGCTGTGGTAGTTTCTCTTTAATAGCTTAAATAGTAAAATTTGTTATAAATACGGAGTTTAGGAATTGTGTATTTCTAAATAATGCATAACAATTATTTTAATCTACATTGCGGAAAATTGTGAGCTGTCATGAAATCATGTTTAAATAAAGATTTGTTTTATTTAATAAATGTGATCTTATTACAGCCCGATAGGAAAGGCACATTATTAAGCGGCCCGTTTCTACTTTATTTAAAAAATGCATAAGCCTATATTCCATATCCTTTGGCATTCATTTTGAAGGGTTTCTTAGTCCAAATAAGACAAGTTATATACAATTTTAAATGGTAAATGACTTTCTATTTCAATGCCTATATTGAAAATCGGAAAAATAATCTTCCCCGACTTATTGGTCGTTTTGTGTGTAAGAATGCACCTTTGTGAATTATTGTCCAAATAGACAAATTATATACATTTTAAGGTAATGACCTTCTATTTAAAGCTGATATGAAGATACGGCAAAATCATTTCCCCGACTTATATGTCGTTTTGTGGTGTAAGGTGCCACTATTGTTGAATTACATCCCAAAAGACGGCTAAAACTGACTGTGCATCCGTGTACACCTACGTCAGTGAGAAAGGGGAAAAAGCGTCGACTCGATCCGATCAGATCCGACTGGATTTCAAGTCGAATTGGCAAACGTTGCCTCGGGACTCCTGGATGGAGATCATTATAATTAGAGGGCTGATTCAACTATGTTTGTAACGGTTTGAGCGCATAAATCTGTCTGGGCGGATCAGCCTGTCTGAGGCCCGCTAGGATTATAGTTACCGACAATATCGTGTATAAGGGCCCAACCACTGCTCATACTGATATACACTTATGTAGCCAATAAATCTAACTAATACCCACTAAATTTGGACCTATAGCCACTAATCCCCTGACATATTGGTCACCAAATTGCGGTTAGGATATAGGGTTAGGGATATAGGGTAAGGGTCAGACATGGCTATCCGCCCAGCAGACAGATTATGCGCTGACATAGGCTACGACTGAGCGAAACCGACTCTAGCCTGACTGAAAACCAGTCGGATCGGGTCCGAGTCGGCTCTGTGAGGATGGCTTTAAGGGCCCGGCGCAGACAGAGCGCACTTCGACCGATCCGATGGTACTGGTTTTCAGTCAGGCTAGAGGCAGGTTTCGCCTCAGTCGGATGCCGATTCACCATGTTGAATCAGCCTCGAATTGACCCCCGACATAGTACTTGACTGGCAAAACCGGAGTCCTAACGGCAGCACATACTGAGTTATCAGGTTGAAAACCAGTCGGATCGGGTCGAGTTGGCCTCTGTCTGCGCCGGGCATAATGACACTCACGGGGTGTATTGTTTACTCAGATTTATTGAAGATAAAACTCCATAAAAGTCGGTATTTCTAATCATTCTATAACATTACAAATCTATGGTCTTCGTTACAGGGATCTTATAATTATAGTAATGTAGGATGTGGTGTGGCATTAATCATAACAATTATGGTTTAACGCGAACGTACGCTTTCCATTCTTGATGAATCCCAAGTTAAAACCCTTCCTGCCAACAGGCATTTGTCCTTCAGCAAGACAATTGACTGCAGCAGCTCTCTCTATCAGGTGTAACATCGGGGACCGCGTAAGAGGCCTTTATGTCAATATTTATCTCCTCAATGTCCCATGTGCTGCTTGAAGGCATGCCTCCCAAGAAAGTTGAGATGCCCCAATTATGTGATAGCTTGGCTCGCCTCTGCCATGGGGGTAATGAAAGTTGTTAAGCGCTTAGAGAAAATTGAAACCCCAAATTGTACGATATAAGGCGCTATATACCTATATCATTGAATCAGAATGAATCCAGCCTCTCGTAAGTCTGTTGCGGGCCCTCTATCCATTTGCAAAACTCTCTTCGTCCCCATCTTCAATCTCCTCTTTGTCGCCAGGGGGCGCTATATTATTCGATGAAGTAGGTTTGTCGCTTGGTGGCGCTTTCGTCGTTGGTGTCGTTTGCTGCTGGAGTCCGTTCTGACAGTGGCGGGGGTGGTTTCTCTCGCTCGTTCTGATTGGCGGAATCGTTGCGACCTTAGTGCTCTTTGATCTACCACTTCCATGATTGGTTGAGTTCTCGTCCAGCCTTCACCGGACACCTTTGGAGTTAATAGCTATTGAAACAAAGTGATACAAAAAATGATACTTGTATTGACAACCAACATGTACAGTGACAATAATACGATCTTACTTTCTGACCTCTCCAATAAAGCAAGAAAATGGTAATTACCACTCGATTTGAAATTTATGTTCAAATATAAATAAAGGGTCCCTGGTCGCGCGTATGTAAGTTAAATAAAACATGCTGTAAAGCCTACATCATATTGTTGAAAATATCAACTGAGTTATACTTGAATAATTCAACCTGGGACAACCATGGAGCTTAGATCCAAAAGGCGCTAAATCCACTTACCATACAAATTGAGTTAACGAGATCTACATTTATAAGCTACGTAGCTATCTAGGACATCCACATTTTACGACAAATGTACTCACTCAAAATAAAAAATATATAAAGTTCAATTTTCATATTCCCATAGGCACGTGTACAAAGTTGGGCAAGAGAAACCTGTTTTCCTCGAAAGTGAAAAGTGGATATAGGCGCTTTCTTCAAAAGGTGCTAAATCCACTTGTTCAATTTTGCATCAAAACATAAACCAGGGTGTCGTATAGTTTGTCCAACTTTATACACATACTTATGAAAATATGATACTGGAACATTACACGATTTGGTTTGATTGTGTAATTGAGTCCGGAATCATTTGGATTTCTAAATAGCTACGGATCTTATAATTAATGTACTAATATTGTTAACTCAATTTTTGTGGAAATTGGATTTAGCGCCTTTTGAACTACGCTTTTCATACATTATGTATAGATTCATTCTAAATATTGTTCATAATCGAAAATAAAAGCCAAACACTGCATGATTGCACTGTAAACATAATGGAATAGAATACCGTATCCTTCAGTTTCATAGCCTAAACCCACGGTTTCTCATGTATGAGTCTTTATTCAAATTGATATTGTCATTTCACATGAATTCAAATACACCCGAACTATCTCACCCCCGAGTAAAACAAATCTTTATAATTCTTGACGCAAATACTCGCAATAATATCGCAAACAAATAAAAGCACACAGGAACTTTATTACCTTTATTAATGAAAACAAAATGAGAGGGCAACTTAATCATTCTGCCTTCACGCTCTCAGTTTATGACTACACAACGCATGATCCATCTCCGTTCGATAATGTATCTTGATATAAAGTGTTTCAACGCACTCAAAAAATGAAGTTCAAATTTGACCAGCAAGTGTGAAAAACGCTGCTAATGGTAGCAGCACCGTGGGGTGCAAATTGCACCCTAAATTGGGTCTGCACGATGAGTGCACGATTGAAACATTAGGGTGCTCCACGGGCGTAGACATGTCATTGATACCCATTCAACTGGGGGGGGGGGATGATCTATTCATCCACCCCCCCCCCCCCCCAGTTGGAATAGGTATTACGTAACTCGCTACGCCCGTGGGGTGCTCGTCTGCTCGTCACCCCGTAGGGTTCAAACCCCAATTTTAAGGTGCTGCTACTGTAGAAAGGGTTTTCGGTGCAAACCTGTACCTTGGGTATTTGTGGTGGGGAAAGGGGGGTTTTATTTCATAACAACTTACCTTATATCAATATTCGTTGTCCAATTTTCACTTCCAGATTAATCCAAAGGAGGTTGAATTAATGTTGTATGTCGTTAGTTACTCGCTTCAGACTCAATAAACATGTTCGTCTTCTTAGCACTCGAGTCAGTTTCAGTTATAAGTGCAAAACAACTCGCCGGCATTCAAATATTAAACTATTAAAACTGTTTTGCAGTTTTCATTGAAAGAGTTCGACTTCAAGTTCTTTTAAAAATCCTAAACAAATGTAAATATAACGGCTGCGGCTGCGTTGCTCCGGATTGGTCGATTAGCTATAATGGTTGGTGATGTATTGGTACAAAATACATTGATGATTCCGCAGTTTAAAGATTGGCAATTCAGTTTCCACTTTTCAGTCATCTCAGAATTGAAAATAACGTCTTTCTAGAATCAGTCGCAAAACCCCGAGAAGTCTTCTTTCAGAGCTGTTTGTTGTCGGTCGTTCACGGCGCTCACATTGTGCGTTTGTCCATCTCCGAGCCAGCTATGATGATGTACACAAATCCATCCAACGTTTCCAATGTTATGTAACGTTATCCAACGTTGTTTAAATTAAGTTTTCACTTTTCAGTTCAACTGAGACTTTGAAATGATGTACCCTAGATGAAAAAGTTGCTGAAATAAGAGAGAAATGTTGTCGTTTGCTGCGTGTAGTCAGTTATTCACGGTGCAAAATAATGCGTTTGTCCGACCTCCGAATCAAGTTGATAATTAGTGTAACCAATGTATGGTAAAATACATCCAGAGTTTCCAAGCAGTTATTACAATTACTCGTAAAATCCGCAACGGTTGCTGCAATTACCAACCAACGCTGTATGATGATGTCGATTACTTTGATAAACAAATGCATTGCTGTTAACGTGCATAATATAAGTAATATCGCATAATTTATATGAACTGTGGATTGATATAATACCGAGGTTTTTCCCGCGGACCGATCATGGTCGTTAATATAAATATAATTTTGTTGTGCGAGGTGTTCTCGGGACTGATCGAGGTCGTTATTATAAATATTCTGTGCACGAGCTAATGCGAGCTATCAAGTTGAATTTATATCGAGCTGTCAATGTCATAAATTCACCAGTTACAAATGCATATGCGCCTCGATGTATATGAATAATTCCATTCATTATTCGTTTGGCGAGCTAGCAATCATTCGAACTCGTACGGAGCTGTCCGAGATATCCATTCAGAAATGAATTGAATAATATATTATTCACCTCGATGTTTCTAAGGATATATGCAGGTCACGTCAGCTGCAGCGATCTGTTTCGTACAATTGTTAGCATGTATAATTGTTATCGTCGAGGTCGATGCCAATGAACGTATGTTTGTGCGTACTGGCGTAGCGTAGTATAATTGGGGGGGGGGGGGGGGCGGGGCTGAGCAGGAGGGACGTGCCAGAAATATACAACATATTTTCTTTATCGGACCAATTTGTTATTTAGATATTATCATGTGCGTTGTCCAAATTTGGGGAGGGGGGGGGGGGGTGAGGGAGGGGGGGGGGGGGTGGGACCCATCGTGTATATCCCCCTGTAGAAACGCCACAGACTGTAACACAATACAAACACATTGCCCGTTTACACCCAAGCCGGCCACAAGCCCAACGGTGAGATTAATTTGAAATAATTATAAAATAAATATTGTTGAGATATATAGCGCGTATATAATTCATTTAACACTCTAAGCGCCTTTACACTACTATAGTAATTTAGCTATTGGAGTCCCTCCACTATGTTTTCACTTCCATAAATGTCCTCCACTATGTTTTCACTTCCATAAATATATATGTATACACCATGAACTTATTCTAATTCGCAGACTAAACACTAGTTCAGATGAAGAAGGCATTGCTATGTGAACGCGGGGCTGTATTTATCAGTTGAGTTTGTTTAGCTATCAACCCATTTACAGTGTACAATGGTGGCATGGATGGACGGGACATTATCTATTTACTGGAGAAGCATTCCCTAAAAGCAGTTGTAGATACAAGATGAGAGGGGAGCAGGTCCAAAGAGGGTTAGGGCAAACACCGATCTTCTTGTGCACCCCCAAGGAGAACAAGAGATACTGAAAGAAGCCTTCTTGTGAGCTGTAAATAGAAGAAGGGAGGGGAGAGGGTAACATAAGTTGGGATTTGGGGGCAAACTCACACGTAAGCATTATGCATGCATCAAGAGGTATATACTTCAACAACATATTGGGACTCATTTTCACCATCATAACAATCATATATAATATGACAAACACGATTTCATACTTAAGCGACACTTATACTTCCAGGAAATTTGTTTCCCATACTGACAATCATCGACCCCCCCCCCCCCCCCCCCCCCCCCTACCCCGACCCCGAGCCACCACCCGTTCTCGCTACGCCATTGTATACATATACATGGACAAACACCCGCCTTTTATGAATGCAGGCACCGTGTTTGCATTGAAGCCTATTAGAGCAACCGTACTAACACAACTGGCTGCGGCTCGGTCTGTGTACGGTTACCATGGCTACATACTGGCAATCTCTAATTCGCTGACCAATTTGCTGGAAGATAGGCAGCGCTGTTTCGCTGATAAAGAATTGAGCATAGCACCATCATTATTGGCATTCACGCACGAGCTTTGGTTTATCCGAATATGTGGATGTGTTATTATTCCATTCATGTATCCTTTGTTGAAGAATATTATTTATCAAATAATTATCATTGTATTAAAGTGATTTTCAAACATGTGCCTTCGTCATCACATCCGGGTACTTCTTTGCCTCTTCCACAATGCACTCTGGGAGGAGAATATATGAATAGGGAGTCACATGACCCCCTCGCAACCTTTTGTTGGCTATTGCCAAATTTTCATTTTTGGGGGGTTGCTATACGATTTACACAGTTCGAATAATAAGCAAAGCAATATTTAGATTTCATGGTTACATACAATTTGGGGCTGAAGCTCCCCATCTTAAATTCCAATTACGGTCTAAATAATTGATACACGTTAAACAAAATAGCCCTTTTCCATATTTCATGAGTTAACTCTAAATCGCACCTGTTCGTATGTCTACTATTCCGGACATTGTCAATTGCAATTTAAACACGGGTCTAAATGTGCATCACCCCTCTTCTTCAATGTATATACATTTGAATAATAATGATTGACAAGTATTAACAAATCACGCATTACACCCCATAACAGCGCATACTGTGACTGAAGTAATGTCAGAGCGCCTTACATTTTTATCCCGATTATCGTTCACACTGTCTCGAAAATTGTTAGGTTTGTTCATCACAATTATTGGACATATGTGAATTATGTCCCGTTTATACCCGAGGAGAGAGCAGCGAAAACTATTACAATTGATTATCTCACTAGACATCTGTGGTTTCAAACCATCGATATAAAAATACTGGATATAGCAACAGCGCCCTCTTCATGAAGCCAGCCAGTGTAAAAAAGTACACCCAAGACAAAAGTACTCCATTCACTCGAGTGAATCGATTTACGCGAGTGAATGGAGCACCTTTTGTATTGGGTGTACTTTCAGATTTGCGGCGGCTTCAATGTCGCGCATTCGGCAGTGCGCAGCGTGCTATATGTATCATCGATATACAAATATATATCGATGATATGTACATGTATATCGATGTTTCAAACTCGGGATACATTATAACAACACTTGTGAACGAGGGCGCTCTACCAATCATAATTATCGTCTTGCCACATTACGTCGACAGGGGTAGAATAATGATATTAGGGGAAGATTAGCTGTCGTCATAGTAACGTCCCATGCTGATGTGGATACTGTGCAAACCATATGCTGTGCAAACCATATTATACTGTGCAAACCATATGCACGAATATACATGCTTATGAAAGGTGGTTCTTGTCAGAAATGTTATTGGCCTTTGATTGGTTATCTGAATCTCTATGGATGAATAGCTCAATTCAAATTGGCAATCAGTCTATTCTGTTTAAATGCTGGTATGAAAAGGGTATAAGATTTAGTAACGATTTAATGGATAGTAATGGACATTTCTTGTCTCATAAAAAAATGTGAGGAGAAGTTTAATTTGAAGCTTAAAGGGATAGTTGAGTTCTGGTAAAGAGAGTACAGTTTCGGTCAAACTGAATTTTAGTAACCAAAATCTGCACCATTATATTACAAACTAATAGTTATAACTCTACCATGCTTGAAAGGAATTCAAAACCACAAACGACTGAGTAAAAAGCCTTTTATCATTCAAACCAAGGCGTTCAAACTCAAGATGGCGCTCTTTAAACCATTTAAAATAAAATATTGTGCATGTGAAGGTTCGTAAAAATAGTGATTAGATATAGACAACTATTAAAAAACTTCTTTTGAACATTTTTGAAAAGAGGAAGCATTTAAAAAAAATGTGTAACGGTTGGTTCAAAATTAGCTAATATGTGTGGGGCCCCACATTTATTACAAATGGTTACGTTTACGGATATTTCAAAATATTATGCTCTTTCAAATTTTAGACTCAGTTTTTCATTATCTCACAAAATAATTATTATGTGTAGCGCCCTCTCTACCAAAACCCAACTATCCCTTTAATTATTTGTCTTATTATTCAGTTTGTCAAGTAATACAGTGCAGATATAATGAATATCATAACACATGTCAAACAGATTTGGAAGAACCTTTCATTCCTTCCCATACTAAAACACTTATTTATAAAGAAAAACAAAGGATGTAGATAGATTATGAAGTTCTTTTTGGAGAAGCCAATTGTTTGTGCCTAATAAGTTCAAAGTGGGATCGATATTTGAATTATAATTTATAATCTGTATTGATACAAAAATATAACGCTATGATTTTTCGCCTAATACCAGTTATTAGTCTGAATTACTTTCAGTATAAGATTTTAAATAAATATATATTTTAAAATAAACAACTATTTAGGATGGAAATTGTAAACAATGATAAATTTTCATTTTGTAAAAAAGAATTAGAAGATATAGGACATTTTTGTATGAATGTGAAATTAGTAGAAAGATCTGAAATGAAACCTGGAGTGTTTTTTAGAGATGGGCCTTGGCAAACTGAAGAAAATAATTGCTAAAATGGTTTAAAATATACAAAACATATGTAGGTCAAATAGTTAACAAATAGTTGATGTATACACTATTACACACTAGCTGAAGGCAACATGCATTTGTATTTCAGGGAACCTTTAAGTGGCAGTTGCTACAATGGTTGTTTGTATTAATTATTTTGAATTCGTTTAAACATGCACATATTTGTTTGTTTGTGTGAAGACTACTCATAAATAGTATGTGGAGGGCTCAAAATTGAAGATTTTTGTTGTTGTTGCATATAATAAGCTCTGTGACTTTTGACCTCATTACCCTCCAAATCTACTCAGTTGATTGGCTTTTCAAGATACATATGTCAATTGGTTTGTAAAATATCGCATGAACGAGCTATTTTTGCATAACTAATGAGCCCTGTGACCTTTGACCTCATGATCCCAAAATATAATCAGTTCATTGGCTCCTCAAGATAAGTGCATGTACACATTTTGGTGACAATAAGTCAATTGGTTCTTGAAAATATTGTGATAACAAACTATCTTGGCATATATAAAGAGCCATGTGACCTTTGACCTTTGATCTCATGACCCCCAATCTATTTAGTTCATTGGCTCCAAGTTTGGTTGAAATCCGTCAACCAGTTCTTTATAATTATATCGCGATAACGAGAGCGGGACGTACGTACGGACGGACGGAAAGACAACCAGAAACATAATGCCTCCGGCCACGTCGTTGCGGAGGCATACACATAATGTGTACACATATTTTTAAATTGTGTAGTAAAAATCTCTGAAATATTTATTGATGTACTATATAGGCAAAACAGTACATATATTTTGTAATCTTGTTTATTACTTTTTCAAGTGTATATTAGTTTTGAGTTTTAGTGATTTCACTGTGTTAATTTTTGTTGTAAAGATACAATGATACAATATGAATGTATACATGTACATGTAGTGGCATAGTTTGGTGGAACTGATTTCGGGGGGGGGGGGGGGGCACCCTTACAATTTTTCAAAAAATGACCTTATGTTTTCTATTGTCTTTGTCAATCTATTGAGGGGGAGGGGGGGGGGGGGGGTCCCCGTGTAGCTACGCAACTGCCCAGCTAGCCACCTGACGTCGGGCCGATGTCGGAAGTTGGTTGGCGGATGTCGGCATATCGCCGTTGGCTCGAGGTTAAAATGTCCGCCAGCCCAACATCGTCACGACGTCATTTTTGTGATATATTGGCATAACGTCATTTTCCGACAATGGCCCAACATCATCTCATGACATGATGTTGGGCCATTGTCGGAAAATGACGTTATGCCAATATATCACAAAAATGACGTCGTGACGATGTTGGGCTGGCGGACATTTTAACCTCGAGCCAACGGCGATATGCCGACATCCGCCAACCAACTTCCGACATCGGCCCGACGTCAGGTGGCTAGCTGGGTGCATGTATGCATTTTTAATAATCAATATTCCATCATTTTGGTTGTATTCAGATCTTGTTTTATATCCGACTTCAGCTTGCATTAAGTTCATTGTCCCCACATTATATCATTTGTTAAATAAATTAAGCCCAATAATGATCTCTGTCCGTGTGTTAAATTTGTATAACAAATCGGTGCCTTGTTCCTTAAAAAAAAAAAAAAAAAACTAAATGATTATGTGGTATGCTTTTTGGTGCTTGCATTTTGTTGTAATGATTTTAATAAAGTAAATAATATATGTTCCGAGTTGTTCAAATTCAAGTTCAAGTTCGGTTTTATTGCAAAGAAGAATCATAACAAAAATCCATAGATTAAAACTGTTATGTTACAAAGGAATGCATTAAAAATACAATTAAAATATATAAGCAACAAAGCACAATTAACATAGTTAAAAATACTTAAAATATACAAACATTACATAAGGAGTGGTAATAAAATGAATACAAATAATTAATAATTATAATAAACTATTCCACTTTCCAACTATAATAAATCATTTCAATATCATGTTTTAAATCTATTAAAATACTAATTTAATACCAAGATCATAAGTGGCTATAAAAACAAGGAAGCTAGATTCAAGCAAGTCATATAAATAATTATTGTAAAACGTTCACAAATGATTACGTAAGAATAAATCTGAAGGTTGAGAGACTAACAAAGCTTTAATGGATAATATTTACGAATAACAAAATAAGCAAGTACAAATATAAAATATGATACAATGCAAATTTGTAAGCGTAAAACAGCGATTGTTGATGAGTTGTGTTGGCTAGTATAACTTTGATGTAACTATCTGCCAGAACCGATTTTACACATAAGTAATCCCAACCTCCAAACCTCCAATAATAATTACATTACATCTAACAACGTTTCGTGTTTATACTGATGGGGGGGGGGGGGGGGGGGTCCAATTATTTGTGAGCACCATTCGTATATATGTGACCTTACACCACAAAATTACCGTTATGTCGATGTGGTAGTTTCTCTTTTATTAGCTAAATAGTCAAATTGGTTTCAAAATATGAGATTTAGGATTTTGATATTTCCTGAATAACCATATTTTAATCTACAGTAGCTTCTGTAACATTAGAGCGTCGGAAATCATGTTTAAATAATATTTGTTATCTAATAAATGTGATCTTATTTCAGCACTTTAATGGAAAATGATCTTTTAAATGGCCCGTCTCCCTTACTTCAAAAATGCTTCAGCCATATAATAATAATAATAATAATGGTGGCTACTTATATAGCGCACGTTCCGTCTTTCGACGCTCGCGGCGCATCATTATTACCCCGGTCATCGGATACATACTGCACTCAATCCAGCACACAAAGTGCACATTGTCCACTCCCTGGGGAGCATTCCAGCTAGGCAACCTCGTTGGTGCACACAGTGCTAAGTAACTCATTTCCATCCTTCCGGGTACCCATTTATACACCTGGGTCGAGAGCAGCAAATGTGGATAATTTTCTTGCTGAAGGAAAATCGCGATGGGCATACCTTGGGTTCGAACTCGGGACCTCACGATTGGAAGGCACGCGCTCTACCAATCTCGCCACACCACGTCCAAATATTCCAAATATTTGGTGTTTATTTTGAGAGGGTTTGATTAGTCCAAATATGACGAATGATAGACCTATTCCATTTCAAAGGTAATGTCTTCTATTTTAATGTTTTATGAAAAACAGCACAATCAGTTTCTCGACTTTTTGGTCGATTAGTGTCACATATATTTTTTTAGTTTACTCATTTGACTAATTTCATTCAGTTTTATAGGTAAGTGGGCAGCTCTTTTGCACTAGTTTGTTACTCTACCTGCTTTCATTATTTGTAAACGATTTTTATTATTACATAGATCACTACAATTTTGTCATTCAAACTGGCAACTTTGTGGCAAAGAGTATTTCATAATTTATTGAATTATTTATTTTCCGAAACACAAGTAAAAACAGTAGATACAATAGATTCGGAGGGAAGGCCCATTCAGTGCCGTCTGTGCAGACATGGCTGATCTACCATGGGGTACCTTAACAACAATATACATGTACTAACAATAATTCATATGAATGAAAAAGAGCAACAGAAATGGGATTCCAACGGGATTCGAACCCGAGACCCCAGGATTGCTAGACCGGTGCCCTTACCGACTGAGCTATTACTGAAAACCCTAGTACGGTATTCGTCCATGAAACCCCTTAATTTTCATTGCTCGTGTGGTCAGAAGCTATTATAAACCTGACATAAGCCCGAAGGATAGAAATCACCGTACAAGTGTTTTCTATAGCTCAGTCGGTAAGAGCACCGGTCTAGCAATCCGGAGGTCTCGGGTTAAAATCCAGTAGGAATCCCATTTCTTTGCTCCTTTTCATTCATATAATATATTTCTGATCAGTTTCTCTATATGTTTGAGTCAACAATAATTAATAATAGTTAACAATAATGAATAATATAATTAACAATGAATTTCACCAAACAATGAACAATTACTATCACTAATTAACAATATGGATTAATAATGAATTTCAAACAAATTTTAAAGATTAGAACCTACATTTACGAGTGCAGACCACAATATATAAATCGATTTGATCAAAGAGGATTAAACACAAATTGGTATAAAGGAATGCAATTTCTTATTAAATACAAAAGTACTTGGCGAGGATTTTATTTCAGAGGGAAGAATATAGTATTCATTAATTTGCGCCACTATAGAGAAAAGCGCGTTTACGAAATTCTGTGACATGTGATTGACAATTCATTGGCTTACGTCATGACGCGTCATCTACATAATTTAGTTAGTTAGGCTACTCGACCATGCAATGACCATGTATGTAAGGGCTACTCGACAATGCAATGACCATGTATGTAAGGGCTACTCGACCATGCAATGACCATGTATGTAAGGGCTACTCGACCATGCAATGACCATGTATGTAAGGGCTACTCGACCATGCAATGACCATGTATGTAAGGGCTACTCGACCATGCGATGACCATGTATGTAAGGGCTACTCGACCATGCAATGACCATGTATGTAAGGGCTACTCGACAATGCGATGACCATGTATGTAAGGGCTACTCGACAATGCAATGACCATGTATGTAAGGTCTACTCGACCATGCAATGACCATGTATGTAAGGGCTACTCGACCATGCGATGACCATGTATGTAAGGGCTACTCGACCATGCAATGACCATGTATGTAAGGGCTACTCGACCATGCGATGACCATGTATGTAAGGGCTACTCGACCATGCAATGACCATGTATGTAAGGGCTACTCGACCATGCGATGACCATGTATGTAAGGGCTACTCGACCATGCAATGACCATGTATGTAAGGGCTACTCGACCATGCGATGACCATGTATGTAAGGGCTACTCGACCATGCATTGACCATGTATGTAAGGGCTACTCGACCATGCAATGACCATGTATGTAAGGGCTACTCGACCATGCAATGACCATGTATGCAAGGGCTACTCGACAATGCAATGACCATGTATGTAAGGGCTACTCGACCATGCAATGACCATGTATGTAAGGGCTACTCGACCATGCAATGACCATGTGTAAGGGCTACTCGACCATGCGATGACCATGTATGTAAGGGCTACTCGACCATGCAATGACCATGTATGTAAGGTCTACTCGACCATGCAATGACCATGTATGTAAGGGCTACTCGACCATGCAATGACCATGTATGCAAGGGCTACTCGACAATGCAATGACCATGTATGTAAGGGCTACTCGACCATGCAATGACCATGTATGTAAGGGCTACTCGACCATGCAATGACCATGTGTAAGGGCTACTCGACAATGCGATGACCATGTATGTAAGGGCTACTCGACCATGCAATGACCATGTATGTAAGGGCTACTCGACCATGCGATGACCATGTATGTAAGGGCTACTCGACCATGCAATGACCATGTATGTAAGGGCTACTCGACCATGCGATGACCATGTATGTAAGGGCTACTCGACCATGTAATGACCATGTATGTAAGGGCTACTCGACCATGCAATGACCATGTATGTAAGGGCTACTCGACCATGCGATGACCATGTATGTAAGGGCTAATCCCTAACATAATTCGGCAAGCTCTGTTTTGGAGCTTCTGCAACAAATCAGTGTGTTTAGTACAGGCTTGTACATATACCAAGTCTCAATTTATCAAATATTGAGAGAGTCATTGCTTTATACACAGTTTTCATATTATATTGTAAACGAGATAAAAGACCTATTAAATTACTTATTCGAATACAGATATTTTCAATGTGTAAATTCCACTTTAAAATTGAATCAAGCATCTTACCAATGTACTTTGTAGACTATACATATTATTCAATTGTCCTTATCATTTAATGTTCATAATGATATCATAAAACGGATTTAATAATATTTACAATTTGCAGCGTATTTATAGGGGTAGGAGGCACGTCAATTATTATTGGTGGTATACTGTTTATTACTTTATTTTTGAGAATTTATAGAGTTGCATGTTGTGTCCAATCATTAGGGCATGTGCCCCAGTGTAGTTGATTATCATTAGTAATTGTCATTATAAAACAGTAATTATTGTGGTTAATTTGGTCACAAGCTGAAATAATCTTGGTTTTCATGAGTAATGCGACCCTGATAATGACGCCATAACCAAGTACTGTATACGCTAGTCATCTTATTTATCCAAAATGTAAAACAATACAATGTAAAGTATTCAATGAGTGTCCGGTCGTGCAAACCGGGTATTCCCTTCATATCGTAATGGTAATAGGTAATTACATACATTACAAAATTGCACTACTACGAATACAATATCATGACGTGATTTTGCTGTTAGATGAAAACCTCACTTTGAGGACCTGAACTGCGGTGTGATTTCTGAGCTCTCAAGCCTGCATCCAGTAGATTGTTATCAGGGTTGGCACTTTCTTATCACTAGCCCCTCTGTATGTGATAGCACTGGGGCTCGGGGGCAGTTAACACAGCGTATGATTGTTGACAGTAGTGATAAAACTGAAACTGAAAAAAGAATGTGACCGAGCTGATTACCACGATGGTCAGATGGTGGAAATCAAACTAACGACAGAATCACCTAACCGTCATTCAAATGAAAAATGTACACCAGTTTTCTTCTAGAATTTAGAATTCCCGTAGTTCTGTAGTGTTTTCCACCCGTTTTCCAGTGTGTAACACTTCAGCGGACACATAATATGCACTTTGATAGTATTCCTCATTCTCGTGGGCAAATGAACGACATAAAAAGATTGATGAGGTTTTTTAAGGCATGTTCAGGAGGATGAACCTCTTCTGGGAAGTTCATTGGCATAATGATATCCCAGGCATCAATGAAACTACCTGAGGGTAGTCACTAAAGATCTCTCGCAGCCGATTACTGAGTGTCCGCACATACCAGTCACTGTTCTGCATTATATAAGAGGGACTGTGCTGTTGTCGTGGATTCGAATTTTTAATAACAACGAGTGTGTCTGGACTTCTGGCATGTAGTCTCCTCACAGCCGCTTTGACATCTCTCATCCTTTTCTCGTACATGTCGGGTGTATATGTTGTGTAGTGAATACATATGCCTATTAAAACGACTGACCTGGCGTCTACGATCAGGTCATCGAGTTCATTGACCACATAATGAACGAACTGTTTGGGAACATTTGTTTGGCCTCGTATAGGATGACCATGGAATCTGAATGTCATGGTTATGTTCTTCTCATGTCCCTTTGCTCTCCCCTGTAACCTGGGCCGTCCTAAGTCATCGGGCATAACTTGGATGTGTGGTGCACATTTCGTTGTCAACGCCTCGAAAAACTGCCTCGCTTGCGAATCGCCAAAAATGTGAACTGATCGATTGGATAGACAAGAAATAATATCATCTGTACTAAACCTTCTGATACGACATTGATCGGAGTACCATCGATTCCGATGGTAGAATCCAGAGGGCGCTTTGTAATTGAGGTGCTGTCCCCTGGAACAATCGGGTGAAGATCGCTGATAGGCTCGGTTCCACTCTACACATAGGATTAACAAATTAAGACAATAATTAAACTTTTACATTAATGATTTTGATGATAAATGAAAAACGACTACTGAAATGATTTAGCCATCTGTATGTAGAGTTATTAATTCATCCCCATAAACTAACACCATTATTGTAACCTGAATTGTTGCAAACGGCCATATTCTCGCAAAAAAGAACCTTACATTTGGGCAAAACCATGTCTTAAGTATTCGGGCAAAACCATGTCTTAAGTATTCGGGAAAAACCATGTCGGGCAAAACCATGTCTTAAGTATTCGGGCAAAGTCATGTTATATTTACATTCAGGCAAACTCACGACACCATATTCGGGCAAAAATCGTCCCATATTCGGGATAATTATTTTATTTTGGACTAATTACGTCATCAAAAACATAACTTTCAGGCATCAAAGAGGCGAAGCCCTTTTTTAAATGTATGATGGGGGTATCGAACTTCGCGCAGTTAACTTTTAACACATCATTTCGACAAGAAATATACTGATTTGTATAATAATTATAATACCAGTTTATTCAGAATATTCTGTAGTCTAATAAACATGTTTTGGTTTTAAGATTACTCAATTTAAATTACTTATTTCGGCCTGTTTTTGAAACCCTTCAATTTTTATTGACGAAAAAAAAGGGGATCAAACCTCGCGCAGCAGTTATCCCATTCATTTGTACGCGCATTGAAAAGGCCATTGTAGCTGTTTTCACTGTCATTTTGTAGGCATTTTCATACACGCACAGAACAAAGAGGGATCAAACATCGCGCATTTGTATGCATACGTAATGTGTGGAGCTGTATGCAGCTGGCAAGTTAACTGCGCAAAACTAACTGCGCGAAGTTAGATGCCGCGCGAAGTTAGATGAGTTGGTGAATATCACTTTGCACTTTCGCTCATTACCTGGCCATATATAACATGCATTTAATGTGATATGTTCACACATTACTCAGTGGACATATCGGATCACATCAATACACATTGTATCAACCATTCATCATAATTATGTCAACAAAGTTACTAGATCCCTTTCCAACATGAGCTCTTTGTAAAACGCCCTTCAGACCTTCAATAGCTAGTGGTAGAGGGTCACTGCTAGTTTCGAGTTAGCCTATCCGATAGGCGTCTGAGCTTTCTGGCAAGTACTAATCGCGTTATGGAGACGAAAAACCGGTGATCTCGAACCCGATGCGCGCAGCGCATCCGCCTATCATCAGTCATTTACTCATCATTATTCATATATGTTTATTGTATGTATGACGTGAGGTAACAGAGTCGCTTGTACCGACCTCAATTTATGGCCTAAACTTTAACCCATTCCCTTCATGATTCTGAAATCGCCATAAACTTTGCACTCAGACCAACCAGTTCCCGTAGTCAGAGATAAATTGTGTTAGAGAGAGAGAGAGAGGAAGAGTGAGAGACGTCGCATAGCGCATGGCGCACTGTGCTGTGTGAGATTGTGTGTGACTGTGTGTGACTGCGAGTTCTCTGGCCACTACATGCACTGCATGCACTACAGAGTTCATATGACGTTACAGCCTCATCGCTCATTGGCCTAGTCCATGTCACATAAATATTCATGAAATAGCTTCGCAGGGGGTTCGTAGAAATCGTACGAAGAATCAATGTAAATCAATGCAAATAAAGAAAATAAAAACTTTTCACGTTCATGACTGACGATAGGCTTCGCGCTGCACGCTCAAACTAGGCATATCGCGGTTAGTACACTGCCGGTAGAACCTGCCAGACAGCACGATGTCTATTAGATAGGCTAGTTTCGAGTCAAATCAGATATGCGGCGCCATCTTGAGTACCGCGTTGCGCACGGTGCGTAATGCACGTTAGCTCAGTGTCATGCGGTGCGCGCAAACTAGCCTAGTTCAAAATGGCGACCCGCTGTGTAGCATCCCCACGCTTGATGACCTTTAAACTTACCGCGAAGGCTCCCAGTCACATTAAGAGTGGTGGGCTCGATGCCTGTTACGGGCAACTTGTGCCTGCATGTATAAGGAAGGGATGAAAAAATAAAATAAAACACGTTGAAGGGATAATTGAGCATTTCATCAAATATCTATTTCGAATGTCCTCTTGAATCGTCGCATGCCTCTATCTGTTGCATTTGAAAATAATTGTTAATAAAACTGATACTGTACACATGTAATGATGAACATAGCCGAGGGTAACTTCACCTTGGACAACAATATGTAAATATCGTGTTCAATTAATTTGGTGGTTATCGAGATGTATGCGATCGATTTGAAACATAGTACTGTAGTGATATAGAAAAGGTATGAATCAAGTTAATTAATATAACGAAATATGTGTAGTCAAAATGAGACGATTTCCTGATGACACCACACCTTTTAATAATGAGTAGGAGATATGTTTTAGTGGAATATCAATCAAAACATTTGATTATGTAAAAAATTAAACTAGATCGAAAATGAAAAACCTAGATCAGCTCATTATTCGGCTAATATCGCACTAGTTCACATTCCACAAGGCCTAGCGATACCACGCTCTTGCCATTTGGTTAAAGCCCAAGTCCAGTTTCGGGAAAGTAGCCGAATACATCTATATTGATCATTATTGTTGAATATGTATTGAAATATGGTTTGTGTGGTAATATCCGAACCTAAGCATCGTTAAATACAGAAATATCGGAAGAAAACCGCGAGGTCGTAATACACGTAGCGTATGGGCGATTCCTCGTTGGCGATCTCATTGGAATAGATATATAATTTTGCAAATATATCAATTAGTAGGCGGTTTCTTGGCCAAATTTGGATGATCCTATATTAGTATAATTATATTCTTTCACATTATTGGTAATAAGAGCTTCCATTTCATTTTTTTGAGAGGGGGGCGTTTCCAAAACTGGCCTTTACTTTTAAATTTGGTTCAATTGGAATCTCGAAATTGGTAAATTCCAAAAGCTCCGCCCCTGGACCCCTTAAACATGTTAAAGGCATCGTCCCTCGCCTTGTCCGATATAGCGAATGAGGCGGCAGGCCCGTATCCATGGGGTGCGTTGGGTGCATTCCCCCTCCCCCCCACCAATTCAGAAAGGTCTACTTTTTGCCGTTCTCGGTTCCACTTTTTAACGGTCTCGAGTCAACTTTTTACCGATCTCTAGTCCACTTTGTATTGGTCTAGACCATCTGAACCGGCTTACACGACTCTCAGCCTGTGGTCTCGGCCTCGACAATTTTTGGCAAGTGGTCTCGGTCACGTCTTTGTAAATTTCGCACCTCCCCATACAAAATCCTGGCTACGGGCCTGGGCAGGGGGTGAGGGGGATGCAGTCCCCTGGAGATTTAGAAACGGCAATGTTTGGGAAATGATTAATCTTTATAATAATAATAATAATAATGGTGGCGCACGTTCCGTCTCTCGACGCTCGCGGCGCATCGCTGTTATTACCCCGGTCATCGGATACATACTGCACTCAATCCAGCACACAAAGTGCACATTTCACTCCCTGGGGAGCATTCCAGCTAGGCAACCACGTAATCTGTAAAAGTTTTAATTATTCATAATGGTCCCTTTTTATAATCTAAGATTACGCACTTATTTAGGAAAAAACATATTATTTCTTACATGTTGATAATTGCTATTTCCCTCTCGTTGACAGCGGCCATGACGTAATCCCATGCTCTGGGATTGTCATTTGAGAATGTGCGCCAGTCTTGGCACGTGAGAAGCTGGTTGGTTGGCGCTACGCAGTACCACGGGTAACCAGTCCGCTCATCCGTGAAGTTGCACAAGGTGTTCTGCAATGAACAACAAATGGTTAAAGGACCTAAAGAATACAACATACTTTGGCACTTATTTGATATTTTATGACTTGTTAAATAGATCTGCCGAAAACAAATCTGTGAAAATAAACGCAGTAGTGATTTAAGACTAACTTTCTGATGCCAAATCTCATTTACAGCCAGTTTACGCCCCACCCACATTGAGGGTCCAGAATCGGCAGCGTGATTGACACATGATCAACAATTAATTGGCTTACGTCATGACGCGTCATCTACATAATTCAGTTCGTTAGTCAGTTCTTTAGATGATGTCACATTTTGGCGATTTAAAAGGGGCGCTCCCAGGACAATTAGATATTTACTTATTACCCCCAAATTGATTGATTTCATGAGAAATGACTGGCAAATTCTTTTTCTTCAGGACAAGTTACGTATAGAGAGTCGAATTGTGAAAATTAGGCCATCTAGAGGCTGTAGTTCCTTTAAACAAAATGAATGAGTCTGTGAAAATGTTCACTATACTGTAAGTAACTATTTATGATGCTGATTATTGCTACCAATCATCTTCTACTACAACAATAGTCAGCAACTACTACTACTATTACTACTACTACTACTACTACTACTACTACTACTACTACTACTACTACTACTACTAATACTAATACTACTACTACTACTACTACTACTACCACTACCACTACCACTACCACTACCACTGCTACTTCTACTACTACTACTACTACTACTACTACTACTACTACTACTACTACTACTACTACTACTGCTACTACTGCTACTACTACTACTACTACTACTACACTATACTACTATACTACTACACTACTACTCTACTACTACTACTACTACTACTACTACTACTACTACTACTACTACTACTACTACTACTACTACTACTACTACTACTAATACTACTACTACTACTACTACCACCACCACCAGTGGCATAGTGTGGTCGGACTGATTTGGGCGGGGGGGGGGGGGGGGGGGGGGCACACCTTATGTATTGCTTTGTTTTTTCCAAAAAAATGTCCCCTTATGTTTTCTATTGTATTTTTCAGAATTATATTGGGGGCGGCACGTGCCCCCCCCCCATACCCCCCGTGCCCCCCGTCGGTACGCCACTGACTACAACCACTACTACTACTACTACTACTACTACTACTACTACTACTACTACTACTACTACTACTACTACTACTACTGCTATTGCTACTACTACTACTACTAATAATAATAATACTATTTACAGTCAGTGATTTAATCATAAAGCGAAACTTACATACAGGTATAAACAACAACAAAACTTTACTATTCCTTACATTCGGTATAACTTTTGGCAGACACATTACGTCTTCAGTCACTTTTTCCTTTCCAACCTCTCTGACATAATGTCCTTCGAAGATCGTTCTTCCGAGAGGAAGATCTGTGATCCTGTTCAGGACTTGTAGAACTTCCCTGGAGTGGACCATCGTGACAATGACTTGAACCTCTCCGGGCCATCTCAGCGTAGCGTCTACAAGGTACGTTCCGTTGCCAAGGTCATCTATGACGTCAAACCCCAACGACGACTCGGTTTGGGGCGAGTAGAGTTTGAACCGGAAGTAGTCACCTCCGACCTTCTTCGGGACGCCGCGCGTATCCCTGGCTGTGATGCGTACCCTTATGGTGTCACCCATTGCGTAAGTGAGCTTCGGGGCAAGGACCTCAAACACTGAGTGAACGTTGCTCGTACTAGTAGCATCCATTGGAGCTTGAGGTTCATGGTGAGGAAGGCTTGCAAGAGTGCCTTCAATCTAAAAAATATCCATGGGAAAATATACGAGAAGTGAGAAGAAGGGGTGTAAACATTGCCAATTGATTCTATTCTTTCTTGTGCGCTTTCGGAAACACACATAAGGGCCATTCTTGGTCACGTGTGTGACCCAAAATAGGACAAATTCTGAAATAGGATGCTTATATTTTAGTAAGTATAGGAGCTATGGTGATGTGAACTTCATATATGACTTGCATAAGTTGAAGTCTTTCATGTGAAACACAAAATATTTTATTAGGATTATGTTGCCCAAGGACAGACGTCAAATGATGTCGGTCACGTGTGTAACTTTGCACGGGAGCACTTTTGAAGAAAAAAAATTTAACTCAATTTCATTTTGGAAATCCTGTGTAATATGAAAAGCTAAAATGTTCATATTAGTATCAGACAACTGATATATATCTGTAAGTAAGAAAAAGGTGAAAGGTTAAAATTATCTCAAACGGTCGTTTTTTGATGCACGTTATTATGTGGGGATGTCTGGGTCACGTGTGTGACATTTTGGGTTGGTCACGTGTGTGACATGTACAATGTGAATGGAAATAGGAATTTTACAAATATTAGGTTTAGATAGTAAAATTAAGTTCAATTGTCACAATATTGGTATCATCATGTACAGGAGAATAAAAGGAATGGGCTAGCTTGATTATTTCCTGAGTTATGATTTTTATTTGAATATTGAAATATGAACATTTATGAATTTTTCTAAGAAATTTTCTTAATTAAAAAAATATATATATTTCATGAACCCTTGAACACTGATCTTTCCAATAATGAAATAAAACTACTGAAAAAACAAACTTCATTTTTTCCAAAAAAGTTTCACTTTTCAAAGAATGGCCCATAAAATGAAATGCAATGAATAATACTACTAATAAAAAGTATTAATATGAATTATATACCACTACTACTACTACTACTACTACTACTACTACTACTACTACTCACTCTAGGGTCACTCTCATAGGCAGGCTGCAGTAAACAAATTTGTGAGACTGGCAAAAATCATAAAATCATTTCTAGCCAAAATCTCACCAATTAATCAAACTTAACATAACAGGGGTTTAGAATTGAATATCATTTAAAACTTACATGAGCTTTCCAATGTCAGAAGCACTTTAAATTCCAGTTTTTAAAATATTTGATCTATGACTTGAAGCTCCATGTTTAGGCTTGTCTGCCAGCCAGTATTATCAAAAGGCTGAAGGGATTTTTTCAGAGATTAGTGTCTGAATGACCTAACTGACAATGGGTTCTGCAAAGTTCTCTGACTTGTACTATTTGCAGCCCTGGTGCAGCATTTCAATAGGTGTCTGGACAAGACAATAGTCAATACATGTGGCTTTTGTATCGCATTCCAAAGTATATAACAATGAATATAGGTCAATTTGTGACTCTAAGGAATTCTTTACAACCAGCTTTGAACTACTTATAAGATTAACACAATGATTCAATGAAGGCATGCTATAATTGTTTGTTGAACAAAGGCCAAAGCCATATTATGCAATTTATACAGACATACACAGCATCAAATTGATCAATAGTGTGAAAAACATCTAGTTTTAAGGCTAGGTAGACAGGGGAATTCCCCAGTGTTTACTTGGACAATGAGGGCAGCTGACTATCAGGCTTTTTTCAAGGCAATGGAGTAAGGGGTTAATGCAGCATGCTGTTAACCCCTTGTCTTGTAGGGGTGACTACTACTACTACTACTACTACTACTACTACTACTACTACTACTACTACTACTACGTCGTTTGTAGGTAGTACCATATTATATTTGAAACACAAAATGTTAGCAGGATTTTGTACTACAAATCCAACCAATACCCCAATCCAAGATGGTGGCCAATATAGTGTTTGAAATGACCGCCGTATATATATATTAGTTATCTCATGTTGGAATATATTTTATATTTGTTGTAAAATGAATGCGCTGTGGGTTGCAATACGAATCAATTGAATCGTAAACATAACTTACATCACGAAACAACGGCTGTGTATGCTCGGATCTCACACTGTGCATGTTTGGTGTCCACCTCTCCGTTAGCATGCCAGCTAAGAGTAGTATTCCTAGCGGTCCCGCAACTAGGAGTAGATATGCACGCAGCCTTGCCATGGGCACAGTGTGCTCCGGTCACTGGACACAGATCTGAATGATCATAATAATCATACTAATAATAATGATAATAATAATAATAATAATAATGATAATAATAATAATAATGATAATAATAATAATGATAATAATAATAATGATAATAATAATAATAATGATAATAATAATAATGATAATAATAATAATAATCATACTAATAATAATGATAATAATAATAATAATAATGATAATGATAATGATAATGATAATGATAATAATAATAATGATTATAATAATAATGATATTAATAATAATAATAATAATAAGAATAATAATAATAATAATAATAATAATAATAATAATATTAATAATAAAAATAATAATAATAATGATGATAATAATAATAATGATAATAATACGGATAGTAATAGTAATAATGATAATAATAATAATAATGATTA
This sequence comes from Echinarachnius parma, assembly GCA_037951105.1. NCBI lineage: Eukaryota > Metazoa > Echinodermata > Echinoidea > Clypeasteroida > Echinarachniidae > Echinarachnius > Echinarachnius parma. Next base: position 29,759 of record JBAMJV010003521.1, read on the forward strand.
TAACAATAATGATGATAATAATAGCAATAATAATAATATTAATAATAATAATCATAATACTACTAATAATAATTGTAATTGTAATTGTAATAATAATAATTAATTCTTAAATTGTTGAATAAATGTGAACCACCACAACAATTATTTTGTCTTTAAAATTATTAGCTCTTCCAAATATTACACGTATAGTATGCTTGGTGTTCCATTACCTCACAAATTACTCTAACTGTACTATCCCTATAATATTATTTTCAAATTTTGTTTTCATAAAACTTACCCTATATCAATATTCGTTGTCCAATTCCGCTTCCCAATAAGCAAGTCCAGAGGTGATTCACCCGAGTGAATCATTTACTTTGTAGATGTGGTTGAAGCAATTTTTTCAGTTCCGTCAGTTACTCGGCCCAGACTAAGAGATAATGATAATGATAATGAAGTCAGTTTCAGTGATTAGTGCAAAACAATCCACCGGAATTCAAATATTACGCTGTAATACGGACAGTTATCAGTGAAAGAGTTTGATTTTAGCTCTTGTAGAAATCCCGATCAATATAATGATGACGCTCAACTATCCACGGTCCGCTATACCTTTCAATGGTTGTAATCTTTCATGGGACCATCAAATAGACTTTGTAAGGAAAAAGATATTACAAACATTCCACGCTCTCAAACGAGCGAGGCAGTTCGTAGACAAGACGACTTTTCTTGTACTTTACAAGACTTTGATTCAACCCCACTTTGATAATAATAGTATGATTTGGATGAATGGGCATCTTACACAGTTAAGTCGCCTTCAGGTTATACCAAATAGATGTTTACGTTTGGTACTTTGTGTAAATAGTCGCTTCAATAGGGAAACATTATATAGGACACTTGCTGTCGATAAACTAGAAGTTCCCCGAAAGAAACAAGCGTTGATTTTTAATTTTTATGTTACTTCACAATCTTGCCCCTCAATTGTTGTCCTCCCGCATAGAATTAAAATCGCAGTTAGATTATAGATTACGCCACGCAAACACCCACATTGAATTATCTAGACCCCGGACAAACTTTGTTCGAAATAGCCCACTATATGATCCATCAAAACTGTTCAATCTTCTACCTATTCATTTACGAATTATACACGACGTTAAGATATTTAAAAAGGAAATAATGAAGCTACCCATACTAGATTTATAATTCATGTGCATAATATTAGCCGTTCAATGATTTGTATACCCATGCATTTATGCCTTTTTGGTTTCCTCGTTCTTTCTGATTAATTTTTTGTAAATTAGTATTACCCCTATCTTTGTAAATATTTTTCTTTCTTTTTTTTTTTCTCTTAAATAACCTGTTTGTAATGTATATTTTGTATTATTTTATGTATTTCTGTATTCTTTTGTTTCACGGCCCTGCTGAAAAACAGCTTTTAGCTGAAAGCAGGCATTTTATTTTTGTATATACCGTGATTAAATAGAATAAACAAACAAACAAACAAACAATTGTTCTCCTTTTTCCGATCCCAAACTAAGCGAAATATGCTGGAGCTGCGGATTTCAATCCATCAGGCTAATGGCCAGTTCAGATATCAACGGATAGCGGAAACGTATGCCCAACGAATAGACAATTTGCGAAATTAAATTATCCGGTGATGAAAGTCCTCCTCATTGCTTCATGTACAAAACATAGAACAGCGTACATCACCGGACAAGGAACGGACTAGAAACGTATAGAACGGATGGAAAATTTAGCTCTCCGTTTGACATCCGTTTGCGCAATCCGTTGATACGTGACCGGGTTATTACACGTTTGGATATGGCTATCCCGAATACATCACATAGACACATAGCCTACTTGGCAAAAGATAATCAGTGTTGTTCATTTAAAAATGATACACTGAGCGTCAACAGAAACATATGACTTATTCAGGACGACGCTCACTCAAATACGAAGCATCAAATTGAATCATATTTAGACATAGATAAACTATCATTCTCCTCATGAAGCACATCTGAAACATTAGAAGGTTGCTTTTGCCAAAAAAAAGAAAAATGCGGTGAAATCGCTACAGGTCATCACAGTAACTGCTTGCTGCGAACCTCAACAAAAGGCGGTCAATTCAGAACTGTCAATAGCTATTCATCTTCAAAGGCGGGTTATGTAACCACCAGGCTGGCTATTGTCCGTACCGAGCTCCAGAAGGCGAGCAGTTTCTGTGATTTTTTTAAATGATAATTTGCAATTTCTTTGTTGACGTAAGCTGAGTAAACATATTTTTTTTTAGATGTGCTTGCTTAGGAGTATTATAGCTAATCTATGCCCAATCATGATTTATGTTTATGCATTGGATTGTAATGTGTGTCGCTCTGAAGAAGTGATAAGTTTGTTTTGACGCTCAGCGTAGTAACATGTTGTGTGTCTGTAGCGCATAAGATACAGTTATCATCTCTCGGCGCTTTTACGCTATAAATTAATATGACAAATTTAGTGTATTGGGGTCCTCCACTAAATGGAATTTGTTGTTTCCAGACCATATATATATATATATATATGCAAGTACTATCAACTTATTTCAATTCGCAGACTAAATGCGAGTCCAGGTGAAGAAGGCAATGCAATGTGAACGCGGGGCTGTACTATCAGTTGAGTTTGTTTAGCTATCAACCCATTTACAGTGTACAGTGATGCCATGGCTGGAGGGGACATTATCTATTTACCTTACCGGAAGAAGCCTTACCTATAATGAGATGGAGATAAAAGATGAGAGGGGAGAGGGTCCAAAGAGGTATGGGGGCAAACACCCTCTCCTTGTGCACCTCAAGAACAACGTTTACGCTGTAAGAAGCCTTGTTATGAGCTTTAGATAGAAGAAGGAGGGGAGTGGGTAGCATTAATTGGGATCTGGGGGCAAACTCACACGCACCCCTTATGAAACCCTGCCCCTACCCCCTTAAAAAAAGGGGGTATATACCTAAAAAACATATTGGGACTCATTTTCACCATCATAACAATCATTTGAGACAATTCACGACTGCATACGTAGGCGACACTTATACTTCCAGGATAATTGTTTGCAAACTGACAATCCTCGACCCCCCCCCCCCCCCCCCACCCCCACCCCCTAGCCATCACCCGTTCTTGCTACGTAACTGTTTATTACATCCGCCTTTGATTAATGTACACACTGTATATTTTGCGTTGAAGCCTATTACGTAATAGAGCTACTGTCTACGGGTCAGTATGTTTACGGTTACCATGGCAACATACTGCCAATCTCCGACTTGCTGACCAACTAGAGTACAGAAGCCATGACGTCATCAAACCACTTTTTTTTTAGAATTGTCAAATTTGGACTTCATTTTCAGAAAGAGCCGACCAAATAATTTCCAATTACCGAAAATCAAAGGCATATGTTACGTATTGGAGATATGCCCATCCGAATGAATTTTACGTCTATGAGCAATCAGTGTTATAATGCACATGTTCCTAAATTTAGGAAGCAGTGCATTATAACACTGATTGCACATTGACAAAAAAGATCATCCCGTCCATTATGTAACTTTTAGTTTGATTACAAAGCAATGGCCAAGTGTACGAACATTTGTCTCATCCAATGATCAGTTGTTTCACAAAATGTGTACCGTCACGGACATTACATATTTCGGCAACATAATGTAATGTCCGTGACGGCACACATTTTCTAGCATAACCGAACAATGAATGAAATTTTCTCAAACTTGTAGTGTATATTAAACTTGTTCATAGGTTTGTAATCAAAGTAAACATTTACATAATGGACGAGTTCATCTTTCAGTAGTGCATGGTGTGGAACAGTCAATATATTTTTCATATTGTAATGTCCGTGACGCTGGAGTTGCCCACTTACATTACATTCCCCCATCATCATCCAAACACGCAATGATTTTTTGTTTGTGTTTTTTTTTTAGTTGGACACGCGCAAATGTTGTCCCATTTGTACACCGGAGAGGAGAGCGGCGAACAGTATAAGGATTAAAGGGATTGTTGAGTTTTGGTAGAGAGGGCGCTACACATAATATTTTGAAAGAGCATAATATTTTAGTGACAGAATAAACTTTATTTGATCAAAATCGGTTCAGAAACGGCTGAACTATTCATAAATGTAACCATTTGTAATAAATGTGGGGCCCCACAAATATTAGTTAATTTTGAACCAACCTTTACAAATAAAAAAAAAAAAGCTTCCTTTTTTCAAAAAAATTCAAAAGAAGTTTTATATTAGTTGTTGGTTATCTCTCTATCCAATCACTATTTTTACAAACCGTCACATGCACAATATTTTGTTTAAAATTGTTTATACCAACGTGTTTTTAGAGAGCGCCATCTTGAGTTTGAACGCCTCTGTTTGAATGATAACAGGCTTTTTGCTCAGTCGTTTGTGATTTTGAATTTCTTTCAAGCATGGTAGAGTTGCCTTGAAGTAATAATCCCTGTAGCAGCTCACTGGGGTAGCTAAACTGGGATGAAGTTATAACTATTAGTTCGTAATGTTATGGTGCAGGTTTTGGTTACTAAAATTCAGTTTGACCAAAACTGTACTCTCTTTACCAGAACCATCGATATGACCAGAACTCAACGGGCTTCCATATACTAACACTTGTGAAAGAGGGCGTTCTACCGATCATACCGTCTTGCCACATCACGTCCACAGCTAGGCAGACAGAGGGAGAGGGCAGATTAGCTGTCGCCATAGCAACGCCCCACGCTGAGGGGACCTGTGCGAACCATATGCACGAAGGTGCGAACTACATGCTTATGGAAGGCGGTTCCTGTCAGAAATGGCATGGGTCTTGGTTGGTATTATTGTCCAGATAGATGATATTATGGATTAAACAGGCATAGTTTATTCAACGTGGTAAATATAAGGAGCTTCGTATTCATGCTCTGAGTGAGAATGCGTTTTGAGATATGCTCTCAAACAACTAAATTATTGACAAGAGCAATAACCGTATTAATATGAAGTGTGCAATGTTTCTGATATAAACCGCCTTTCATAAGCGTACACGCATAGAACTCGGATTCCATTATCTCCGCGCACACCTCCGTAACAGCAACAAAAGACCTAACTAGTCTTCACTCAGTACGTTTCTTGTTATTGCGTGCATCTATCATTCAGGGAGTAATAATCAATGCGTCTTGCTAACAGTCAGATGAATGTAATTGATTAGCTTTATAAGTCCCGTCATGATTTAATCGAAATACGCTTAAATGTACCATTCACATAATACAACAAAGTCGGTTATATGTATCAACGGAATAATAACATTACACCATGGCCTAGTTATGATCGATCTTAAAAAGGCGTTTGACACAGTCGATCACACGATTTTAATAGAGAAATTAAAAATGTACAACTTTGGTCAGTGCACTTTGAAGTGGTTCACAAATTATTTTGAAGAAAGAAAACAGTTCACATCTGTAAATGGCTTTACTTCCGAAGAAAGAGATATTACATGTGGAGTACCACAAGGCTCATTATTGGGCCCTCTATTATTTTCAATTTTTGTTAATGATATGCCTGGTAATGTGCACTCATGTGATGTAGCATTATATGCCGACGACACGTGCATTTTTACGTCATCAAAAGACCCAATAGAAGTTAGTCGTAAATTGAATGAAGATCTTTTAAGAGTATCATGCTGGTTGAAAGAAAATAAATTAATGGTTAACCCTAGAAAATGTGAAGTAATGTTTATTGGTACCCAACAGCGTTTGAAGAGATTGCAAGATATAATCGTTGATTGTCATATATATATTGATCACAATGAAATCGAAAGGGTCGAATCATGTAAATATCTAGGTGTTATTATTGATCAAAATATGCTATGGAAAAACCAAGTTGACCATGTAAAGAAAAAGGTAATCAAATGTTTATATCTCTTGAAAAGGTTGCGTCCATATATAAATCAGTACATTGCTTTAACCTTTTATAAATCAATTATTCAATGCCACTTTGATTATTGTAGTGTGGTCTGGGCAAATGCTTTAAAGACTGACTTAAATCAATTGCAAATATTACAGAATAGATCACTTCGTATTGTTATGAATGTTGATTATATGTATGCCACAAATAATTTATATGATACACTCAAGTTAGATCGCTTACATTTACGATGGTCCAAACAGTTAGCATGTACTATATATCGCTCAATTCATAAAATGTGTCCACCCTATTTAAGCAATATCTTTGTATTTCGTGATTCAGTATATTTTACCAGGTCTGGTCCAAATACACTAAGACTTACACAGCCGAAGACAAATTATGGAAAAAGATCCCTCACCTATCGAGGCGCCAAGATTTGGAATGAATTGAATTATCCTAAACCCACTATTGTATCAATTGAAACCTTTAAGCGGCACATCAATAGTAACCCCATTATCCTGTCCATTCTCAGTAGACAAACTTGACATCCTTTATTTAGCCTTTCAAGCTTAAGATACCTGACCCCGGTTTTCCCCTCCGCTTCTTCTTTGTCTTTTTTTTTTTTTTTTTTTTTTTTTCTTCTTTTTTTTCTTCTTTTTTGTTTTGTTGCTAGGAACTATACTTTCCCCTTTTTGTTGTAGATGTTCCATCCATAGTTGTAATTGCTTTGTTGTATCACTAGGTTGTAGATAGTATATATTTAGTGTATTTTATATTGTATAAATGATTTATGTTTGCATTCGCTTGTCTATTTTTATATGAGTATGTATTGATTAGTACAATTGTATATTTTTATGTTGGCTTGGACCCCTTTGAAAAACAGCATGTAGCTGACAAGGGCAATCCATCCCATGAGTGGAGAATAAATAAATAAATAAATAAATACCAAGACTAAATGATGTTGTTATGCAATCGGTGCTGCAGTATTTATGTTGAAGATCGATAGAATGGGACTGCACGTACGATATACCATGCATATTATACCCCGTGTATGGATATTGCATTTCTGTCACCAGAAACTCACATTAATTATCATTGGAGTTTGCACTTTGATACGCATAATTAATATAACATTACGTTTTATTTGACGGAGTCTATGCAAGTATCAGGTCTAGCATAATTAAGTCCATAATTCAGGATTTTCTACGGCGATCAGTATTAATCTTTATATAGCAATATCCGTTATATACCCTTGCCAATTGTATATAGTAATACATCATATATTGATGGGTCGTATTGAATGCAACCGTGTTTGGGGTATGGAGAAGACGAATATATATATGCTATATAGATATGTGAATTGAGGATAGAGGATTACCTAATCCACGAGGGATCAACACATCACACGACCTGCCACCAGACAGGCCCTGGGTGCATTGTCCACTCCGCAAAACAGGTAAGTCGAATTTAATTTGTTAAACATTTTTCTCACTAGAGCCATATTAACTTTTCAGTGCGTGATTCAACTGTTTTAAAGTATAGAATCATTGGCAAATATGCTACCCAGTATTGCTATATTAATGTGTGATATTGTGTGTGATTACCATAATAACTATCATATTAATTGTTGTTATACTCGATTTTTCCTTTTTGTTACTGTGATCAAAAGCATTGTATTTCAAATGATTTTTGTTGATATTCCGTTTGGTGATATTAAAGGGATCGTTGAGTTTTGGTAGAGAGGGCGCTACAGATAATCTTTTTGTGAGATAATGAAAAACTGAGTGTAATATTTGAAAGAGCATAATATTTTAAAGACAGAATAAACGTTATTTGATCAAAATCGGTTCAGGAACGGCTGAAATATCCATAAACGTAACTATTTTAAAATAAATGTGGGGGCCCACAATTATTAGATAATTTTGACCCAACTGTTAAGGTTTGGTGTTTTTTTAATGCTTCCTTCTTTCAACAATTTAAAAAGAAGTGTTTTAATAAGCCAGTTCGTAATTATACTATGGAGCTTGGGTGACGTCAGAGGGCGTAGTCCGATATTCCATCAACGGGCGATCAACGTACAGTAAAGTGTATGCTATCATGTCATTTTACCGGATAATTTTAGTTTGACGGCATAAAACAAACATTAGATGCATAAAATCAAAGTGGAAATTATACGAGCAGCTGCATAAACTCATAAAGAACACATTTGATGTAAAGTATATTCAAGAATTTACCGATTTTTCTCCATATCAACTTTCTTGTAATCATCTTTCTTGTGAATGACCTAGATGAATCATTCACACGCAATAATGCTACAAGGCGGGCGATAAGCATACCACCCATTCGTACAATGTACCGTTCAAAATTGAACGCTATGTTTTAGGACGCCATCGGCAAGGAAAACAGACGGGATATAATATTTCTTTCTACATGTTGCGCGGTCTTCAAAACAAGAAAGTCGGTAATCATTATCAATTTATATAAATTGTGGATCACATAAACGAAATTTTGTTTGCATTTGCTAATAAATGGAGAGAGAAATCAGCCGGCAAAAACTGTTTTTGCGTTGGATAGTGCAGCAAGCGGAAGACGATAATCTCCGCACAATGCTATGTACACTATTATGTACACCTATACGTGCGTGCTAGCCAGGCCAAGCAAGGCTCGGTGAAATTATTGATCAATAAATATCATCATTACACATGAATAACACATTCTATCAAACCGGTTCTTGTTCTATTAAATAGTACATATTATGCTATTAACCTTTGATGTGGTGAATACAAAAACGATGGGCTTATTTTTATCCTGATCCAGATTTTAAAAACGTAAACAAATAATTCGCATTCAATTGCACGTGTGGCTCCTTTGATTCTCACGATCGATGGAATATCAAAATACCCGGAAGTAAATACGCGCATGCGCAGATTGTAACTACGAACTGGCTTATAATGGTGATTATCTCTAGATCTATGCGAATTTTTGCGAACTTTCACATGCACACTATTTTATTTTAAATGGTTTAAATCAATTAGTTTTTAGAGAGCACCATCTTGATTTGCAACGGCTCTGTTTGAATGATAACAGGCTTTTTACTTAGTCGTTAGAATTCCTTTCAAGCATGGTAGAGTTATAACTATTAGTTTGTAATGTAATGATGCAGGTTACTAAAATTAAGTTTGACCAAAAATGTACTCTCTTTACCAGAACTCAACTATCCCTTTAATAAAGTGTAGACGATATTTTGACACTCTCTTGATGTTCTTACTGAAAACAAATTGTGATTGTTATGTGCACTCGATTTTCAGATACCCAGAGACCTTGTGGACCTTGTGGTTGCTATGGGATAGCTGGTTGACTGGCTAGTTGGTTGGTTGGTTGGTTGGTTATTGCAGACGCGTTCAATCATTTATGAATATTAATTCAAACATCATAGAGACACTGACCAGAAATATAATGTGATTAAAAAAGGCAACAAAATGGGATTTGAACGGGATTCGAACCCAAGACCTCCTATTTCCTTTGCCCTTTTTTAATCACATCTACAGTATGATTCCATGACTATTAATAGACTCATCCAATCATTAATGGTATTAACAAACGCGTTTAATCATTTATGACTATTCAGATCTGAGACCGTCCTTTATCGTGACCATCCGATAGACGCGGCCAAGGTTCGAACCCGGGCAGATTAGTGCAAAGAGCGAACCAGAGCATCTCTTTACCTGAACCTTCAGCACACCATCGCAAACCAGTGGGAAATATGTGCGTAATACACCTATAGCCCTTTAACAACTTGGTGCCGAGAGTGTTAACTGCCCATCATGGGTTGCGGGGGGTCGAAGGGAGCGACCGTCGTCGTCCAATCACACGGCGTCATACAGGAAGGGGAAGCCCCAACGTCACAAAAGGTCAAAGGTCAAACGGGACAGAGTGACGCTGACTATGGCCGCATCGAGTGGAAACGTTCGGAAGTAACGAAACCTGACGAGTTGACACTTCAAATCAACAAGAATCAAGTTGTCAAAAGAAGTCAGCTCGATGCTTCGCCCGCTCGGGTGGATGTCCGGAAATTCACGAAGTCACCATTCGACCCTTCGGTAGAAGTCGGAAAGGAGCCGATCCCCGTGTTCGGCGAGGACGCGTTCCCACTGAGCAAGGGGCGGCGTGGACTGAAGATAGAGGACACATTCTGGGCGGGCAAGCGAGCTGTGATACCCGACTACAACCGCATGGTGGAGCTGGATAAGCACGCTGTGCAGGTAAATACAAATGAAGAGCTTATTTCAAAAAGGCGCCAAATCCTCTTTTTGTTTTACTTATGAGAAAATCGGGTGTCTCTGTCCAGCTTCGTACACATACCTATGAGAATGAAAATAGAAGGTTCTACATCATATATTGATGTTGATTGTGTATTATATCCTAAAAGTGTTAATTTCCAGATAGATACATAACGTATCGTTAATTCACTTTGTAGAAAAAGTGGATATAGCGCTTTTTGGAACTAAGTTCTTCAAATATTATGTCACATGTTGTTATTTCGTAATGAAAAATGAACAGAAAGAGATATCCCTGATTATAAAGATATTAATGATTAAACGAAAATCGTTACGCTACACTTTTGTTACAATAAGAGTCACAATCACTGGATAGAACGTTATACATGTACAATAATAATACACTTTCACTGTTCGCACTATAGTGCGTTCTTTTTCCACGAACCTCAATGGCGTATCTCCGGGGGGGGGGGGGGTTAAGGGGTTTAACCCCCCCCCCCCCCCCTTGGGCTGCCAAGTGAACATGTGATGTGCATAGAAAAACACTCCACTGCTTTTTATGGTCTCCATTGTGTTAGTATATGCCAGGAAAACATCACTTACGGGGGTTCAAAATAGCAAAAACAAAACAAAAAAATCGCCGAGGGCGGGGGGGGGGGGGGGGGGGGGACACCCCTCTCTCGGACTCTCCCCCCCATTCACCGCTGGGGTTATCATCTCCCCCTTAGCAAAAAGCTAGATCCGCCTCTGAACCTTTAGCACTTTTGTCCCGAATCTGTAGCTGCTAATAGCATACGAATAAAGTGTTCAATATACATTTTTGGAACAAAATGCTACGATGTTAAATGTTAATGGGGGCTAACATGGATCTCTTTAATCATGTATTTGATAAAATAAAAAAAAAAGGATCGATTTAATTTGTTGCTCGATATTTCTTTAAATATATGAACTGTCTGTTTAATACATGTAATTGGCATAACTTACTTGACTTAAGCCGTCCGCACCATCGCGGGACCATCGCTGGGATGTGTGATGGCTTCTGCTTCACAACGGCTTGCCACGCCTTCCTGTCCTCTGTGAGTCTGTTGGCCTTGGTCAGGGAGTCAATGTGTCTGTTAATGTAGTCTGCCTTTTACATATATACATGTATATTGATTTTTGATTTCTTCATCATTCAGGCTCCCCCATCAGTACGTAACGACATAAACAAACTCGTCCGCTACCTCACATCTATAGCCACATCAGACTTGGAGAAATTCCGCGCTATATTTCGCTGGACCGCGCACAACATCGAGTATAACGTGGCGTTTTTGGAGACGGGCGTACACGGGGACAATAGCAAAGAGGGCGTGCTGGCCAGCGGGAAGGCGGTGTGTGCGGGGTACAGCGAATTGATACTCGGAATGTGCCAGTGAGTTCTCCTTTACTATCTTCTTCATCTTCTTTATTATAATATCATGAAACCGAGAAGGAAATCTATTTCGGGGAATGTGGACAGGGCATTGAAGTTAGTGGTAAACTTCAATGGGACAGAGCAGCACCATAATGTTCAGAACCAGACGGGATGCGCGAGTCTTTCTGAAAAAGCGCGTACGTAACGAGCGCGCGCGGCGTAAACATGTCGCCCCTTGTGCGATCGTTCAATAGCGCCCTCTTAAACCGACAACTCAATTATACTTTAAGTAGTTTTGCGCATACAGGATCCAGATACGGGCCAGACATATTGAGTACTCCTTTACGTGTTTGTTTCTTTCTCTTTCAGGATAGCCGGTATCCCGTGTGAGAAGGTATCCGGACACGCGAAAGGATCCGGCTATGAACCGGGCATGACGGATATGCGGAAGATGTCGCATGCGTGGAACCGGGTGACACTGGGTGGTCAGCCCTTCTTCTCCGACTGCACGTGGGCTGCAGGGAGTGTCAGTAAGTATGCACACTTTTAAAGGGATCTATATTGTAACTTTGTTGACATGACTGTGCAAAAAGTGATGAATGGTTGATGCAATGTATAGTGTTGTTATCGGCCCAAAACCACTTAATATGTACAATTAGTGAAATTAGTGTGTCTCCAGTGATCGTGGTCTTCTAGAGAAGAGATTTAACTTTACACCAGTTAAATTGTACTTTTACTTGACAGTGAGGGTCCTTCTCGTAAAAGTAACCATAAATTCAAAGCGATTGAAAGTAAAATAAACAATTGACAGGGGATAGAATATGGCTGAGGTATAAACAAAAAACCCATGTCGCCAAGACAAAATCGTTCAGTTTTTCCAGGTTTGTAAAAAAATAAGAGTACACAGGAGCAAAATAAGTGCGGTTTTACGACAGCAGCACAGTGTTCTATGAAACATAATACAAAATTTTATGATCCCACTTTATTTAAAATTTTGATGGCCATTGGAAATGTGTCGCCAAATCTAGTGAAACCTACGTTACCATTATCTTACTAAATAAAGGGATATGCTTAGATGCTCACATCTGTACAGTTATCTTATTTTTCTAATGGTGAGAACATGGCATGTACAAGTAAAAACATATTTAAAAGTCCAGATACAAAAGAAATGTGACTGGGAATATAAGAAAGAGACGGGATAAAATAGTAGATTTAAGAGGTGTAACATACGTTACCACGAATCTTAAATATAGGTAACCACTATGATATAAATTACTCTACTGGAGTTCAGGCCAATGAAGTAGATTGATATCACACAAAAAATGAAAATTAAGTTCAACTAAATGTTGCTTAATCAACCAAATGATGTAACATACGTTACCAGATGATGTAACATACGTTACCAGGTGTAAACAAAATGTGTGTAGGATAAACTTAATAACTATCTAAATTGATAGCAAACTGGTTTACGCCATCTATATGTGGTTCAGCTTAGCAATCATTTTCAAGGCCAAAATTGTATTCAAACAACACTAAATGTAACATACGTGACCAATTTGAAACAATGGCCATCAGAATTTTAAATAAAGTGGGATCATAAAATTTTGTATTATGTTTCATAGAACACTGTGCTGCTGTCGTAAAACCGCACTTATTTTGCTCCTGTGTACTCTTATTTTTTTACAAACCTGGAAAAACTGAACGATTTTGTCTTGGCGACATGGGTTTTTTTTTTATACCTCAGCCATATTCTATCCCCTGTCAAATTACATATCTTTGGAAATCGTTAACGGACACCTGACTAGATGAATGTTCACAAAATATGTTTTAGTGGTTTTATTAACACTTCGTTGTTTATTTTCATGGTTGTAACGTTCAGTTAACAACTTTGAAACTAACTAGCTAACATGTGAAATGTTGATGGTAACGTATGTTACACCTTTTTATCAAAATGAAGCACACATTTCTTGCACAGTAACATTACGTGCTAATTTTCTCGGAGTATAAGTATGCACTTTAGATTGGCATTAAAATCAAACGCTTAGCAAGAACTTTTTTTTGACATTTTCTGACTATTCAATTGTACATAAATAGTGGTTTTCTCATATGTCCACAGGGTATTGTGTGAAAATGTCAAGTCAAATGGACATTGCATTATGGCCAAGTAATGAGCGAAAGTGCGAAGTGATATTCAGTAACTCACTGCACTCACTTTGTACACGGAAGAAAAGCTCGCCCGGAGTTTTTCTTAATCTGAATACTTCAGTCATACATATCTTTGTAACGAAAGGGAAATTTTAAACACCGAAACCTGTCCCATGATTTTATTGTTAATATGAATACAACAAGGTATAAGGGAACCGCTAGAATTAAAATTTTATTTTGAGGATTTGGACAATGTTACTAAGTCTCTTTAAAGGACAATGAAAATAATGGTTTTTATTATCATTTAGAGGGTGGACAGACATCTAATTTGATACATTGCTCGACAATCTTGGTTTACTGGATTCCATGAAATCATTATGTGAACATACACATATTTTACTAATTCTTACGGCGGCAAAAAAAGATGATGGGAGCGGCCATGTTCTTGTAATTACCCGACATGCTTTGCAACTCTGAAGTATGTGCTTAGGGCCGAGCAAAAAACTTTTCAATGATTTGCAGACCCGTCAAAGCGTCTACAAGTATTTAAACAATGGTTTGAGTTGGTGTTATTGAAATGCAGTTAACGCATCATTGGCCGTAAGTCCGCATACCCATAATAATGGTGGCCTAGCGTTTGCGTGAATAGTGGTGTACCCGATAATGTTTTCACACATCCCTTGCAAAGCATAGCTATGAGTCTGGGTAATGTTACGCATAATAAATAAGCATACTATTACGATGTATAAAGTAGGATAAACTCTATTCTAGAGTTGCATTGCACTTTAAATGAAAAGTGAGCAAAAATTGGGCTTCGGCCGAATCGAACCGTAGACCTGCGAAGACAGAGCCGACTCGACCCGATCCGACTGGTTTTCAGTCAGGCTGGAGTAAGTTTCGCGCAGTCGGAGCAGATTCAACATGTTGAATCGGACTCGAATCACCTCCGACTGGCACTTGACCGGAGTCCTGAGGCAGCTCATACTGAGTTAATCAGGCTAAAAACCAGTCGGATCGGGTCGAGTCGGCTCTGTCTGCGCCGGGCATTACATAATATGGTTGATGTAGTATTTGAGCGACATAGCCATATTAATGGTGGCCTTGCTCGATTGAATGTTAACTCATTTTCTTCATCGGCATCGCAGGGCAGGGAATGTAATTTCTTTCGTGGTTTTGTCAAATGTTAAAAGTGCGAAATTGTACTTTGCTAACCGAAGTTGTCAGACAACTTTTTTAGCAATATATAAGGACTTTGTGATATTTTGTTTCCTCCTCTGCGTTGATTTGTATTAGTCTACCCCAAATCAGCGCACCAGTTCTACCTTCGACATGTTCGAACCCGTCTTTATGTAATGCCCTTACATTTTTTCGTGCGCCACGAGTGTCCGAACGGACAGATGTGCGCGCGATATAAATGTCTAATTATTATTAATTATTATTTTTAATCACTATCAAATCAGTGGCATTTAAGGATTTTCATAACGGTTCCATAATTTCTTTCCCGTTCTTTCCAGATTCCAAAGAGGGTCCAGTCTTCAGTAGACATTGGAAAGAGCCGCAATTCTTGGCCGAGCCGCAGCGTTTCACAGGGACCCACATTCAGCATGATCTGATCAATCAGGACTGCCCGTCGCCGTACACATCGTTCGACCAATGGAACAACGAGCCGCACCTCAGTCTCACCACGTCGTTCGCTGGCCTGCGCTGCCTCTCCCACACAGAGGGCGTCATCACGACATCGGACAACACTGCCTTGATCAGGTTCAGACTGGAGAGGGCGGTGTTCCAATCTTTCTGTGTCCTTGAAGGTGCTGATGGCAAGCGACTTGTCCGAGCTGTGGTGCATTGGTGGGATGGGAACGAGCTGTCGTGTCACGTGACGCTGCCTGAAGCAGGGACGTACACCTTCATGCTCAACGGAAGGTTCTCCCGGCGCCAGAACGACGACAACGAGACCAACAACGAGGTGCTGTACCCCTCCAAAGCAGACGACGTCATTGACACAAGATTGGTGTCGTACAAAATCAAAGCCACCGCGAAGAAAGGTCCCAAGTTCGAGTCGAACGCGGAACACGTGCACCTTTTCGGCGCGCCGCTTGATCTCCCGGATGTTGGCTTGGTTCCAGCTGCTAAGAACCAGAGTGTGATCAAAGCGCCTAGCGGCGTGGCTCGCGTGGTATTTAAGAAGGTGGGTAGTGGGCCGTCTACATGCCAGTCCGAATTGCACGGCTTTGACAACAAGGATAAACCTCTGGGTTCCTCCATCTACTGCGAGCAGTTCGGCGTCTGGGTTGTGTGCCACGTCAGGTGTCCCTCCACCGGGCTCTTCTCACTCAGCCTCTACGTCACTGGGCACGACGGGAGGAAATGTTTTGTCAGGTACACCGTTGCAAGTGAGGGCGCTGTAACTCCATATCAGTTCCCGGTTATACATGGCATGGCGGGACCACGTGTGAACTTTTCTGAGATAGGTCTTTGCCTTGCTGATGCCATATCATCGACAATAGTAACGGATGACGGCGAGGGCGTCCTTCGAGTCAATTGGGATACTTCGAGGAAGATGTCTCTGAAAGTGGATCTGAAGGACTCATCGGGATCCAAATCCCTACACGAAGAGGGTCACGTGATAGTCGAAACATCACCTGACCCTAATGGTCTCCAAATGCTAGCACGCATTGGCATTCGTGTCCAGAATAAGGGTCTCTACAAGTTAACTCTCTTCGCGAAGGAGCCCGATTCATCTGATCACGTGTTTGTCGGGAGCTGGCTTGTGGCATGCAATACATCCAACACGCGGGAGCTGTACCCAGCACGGACCTCGGTGGTAGGCCCGAGAGAGGACTTTGCAAACTTGGGGCTGCGGACAGATGTCCACAGCAGGGTCACGTGCAGGGGAGGTGTCGGGGTCATGGAGGTCAGGAGTGAGATGAAAACGATGACGCGATTCTTGCACAACCTGACAGGGACTGATAAGGGGGAGATAAAAGGACATGTCTTTGCTGATACGACAGTCAGGGATGGCGAGCGAGTTACACGATTTAACTTCCGGATCAAGCAAGCGGGGTTGTTCGCATTCCGTCTCTTCGCGAACCAGAACAACAGTGACGCCAACACCTACGTAGGCGTGTGGCTCATTGATTGTGACGTCGCCACAAAGTTGCCACTCTTTCCGGGAAAGTACGACAGCTACGGTCCTAATAAAAACTTCCGTGAGGGCGGGCTACAAGTTGACGAGAGCGCGTCAAACAGAATAGAGCTGAAGGGAGGAGAGGGTCAACTGTCCATCACTCACCAGCCCGGCACAAACCGCAGGGTGACGGTCCGTCTCGAGTCAAAGGGCAGTAAGTACGAGCGCTCCAACGTCAGTACGATGCTCGATTCGGTCTGGACGACCAACGGGGATGTGTTGTCAACGACCGTCCGCATCAGGCTCAAAGACACTGGACTGTATGACCTCGTCATGTTCGTCGAGAAGGGGAATGGTGCGAACAAGTCCGACTTTGCCGGGGCCTGGCTGATAGACTCCATCAAGGCGACAACGAAGCCCTTATTCCCTGAGACACAAGGCTCCATTGGGCCGAGTGCGCGCTTCTTTGCGATGGGTTTGACCGCGGACGGGCAACTCCCTTCAGTTCTCCGGGCAACCAAAGCCGGCATGTGTATTTTGTCCGTGAAGAGGAACAAGCCGTTCAAGACACTCTTCAAAGGCTCGAAGGACGGTATGAATATCAATGAGGAGTGGAGGAAAGAGGGTGAGAAACACATTGTGACGTGTTCTGTGCAGCTTCCTCGCAAGGGGTTATACGCCCTGCAGATGTTCGCATGTGAACCAAGCGCTTCGTCAAAAGACTTCACGGGCGACTGGCTTCTTGAGTGGGAGGTAGATACATAGTCAGCGTTTGAAGAGCTTTATTAAAAAAGGCGCTTGATCCACTTTTTCAACTTTCGAGGAAAACGGGTTTCTTTGCCCAACTTTGTACACGTGCCTATGTGAATATGCAAATTGAATTTTCTATATTTTGATTTTGAGTGAGTAATTTGTCGTAAAATGTGGATTCCTAGATAGCTACGTAGCTTACAAATTGATATACATTAGTTAACTCATTTTTTTAATGGAAAGTGGAATGACCGCCGTTTGGAACTGAGCCCTTTATTTTTGTCTGAAATGATGGACCTGTAAAATGCAATATGTAAACTCAGTGCTGACTAACATATTCTTCCGCCTTGAATCTTCATAAGCAGCTGAATATAATTGATAGTGATCCAATAACCTTATATTAAATATATATAACTTCTATTAAATACCAGTTTCATTGTAAGATTCTTGAGAATGATATGGGAGATTTTCATGGAAAATTAATAATATTTTCCCAGTGAAATCGAATAAATCGATGTCTAATTTTATCCCGATCGTTCGCAAGAAGTATCCAAATTCGGATACTCTTGACTACGATCGAAAGCGTCTACTACATCATATTACGCCTTGAAATTCGATCATAAATATTTCTATAACTCGATCGAGAGATATTTGACAAATCAGAAACAACATTAATCTGTCCATTTCTATTCGCCAAACAACAAAGTACAAGATCTTTGTGAAAGTTTTTTGAAAATCTTTGTGAATTTTACATGGTCAATGGAGCACTTTATCTGTAACGTACATCAGATACATGTTTGTATAGTTGTTGCTATATTTATCAAACCTAGCAAGTTCACAGCTTGCCAGAGTTTATGTCTGTTCATAGGCCGAGACAGAACAGCACCAAACAATTTGTTAACTTAGCGAAACGTTATATCAGAGAGGTGGGAAGACTGCGTGTGCTTATCCATTCTTGCCAAGATGTTACTGTAATGAGCTTGTTTTATTTTGATTACTGTGTAATACATTTTCAGTTTTCTTTTAAATCACTGGACTTATGTTACAATTGGTATTCTGAGGAATACTAATGCATTGCGTATGATATATTATTGATTGGTAATAAATGTATACTCCGCAAAAAAAGAAACTGGACACTTGTATAAGTTGAAATATTTCATATTAATGTACGATAAAGTTTACATGATCATATATCAAATTAAAGGTAATTTAGTCCTCTACATGCAGGGTATAACTTAAAGGTGTAATCGTTCATGCATGAAATGCCATGGTCAATTAACACTAGCAAGGTCTGTTTTCAAAAATAGCAAAACAATGGAGGACCACACCATTCGACTGAAATGATAGTAAGCGTTTCACTTAAAACAAGATGAGCGGGGCAAGTAAATTATGACATTATTCAACTTTATTGTTATGAACAAACTCTGGAAATACAAATTTGTCAATAAAACAGGGTCAGGTTAATGAGAGCATTATCATACTGGTCTGTATTACAGGCATGAAGCTTGTCTATTTCATGTGTCTCCTGCAATTTTAACCATAGTTACCTACAGAAATGTCATGTTAAAGACTGCCCAAATGTTTGACCAAGGATGACTTCAGGTTTTGAAGATCTTTGGACTATGGTATAATTCTTGAGAAGAATTTATACCATTTTCATGCTGAAATAAGGGCACAAACTGTTGTTTTGACTAATAAAGCTTTGCCACGGAATTCCCCATTTTGTTATTTTTGGATGGAAATAACACCTATAACGTTCACAATTTGTCTTCATTTATACTCTTTATTGAGATGAAGATAGAAAAGGTCACATTTGTAATGAAAAATAATGCCATCTCATGAATATAGCGTTTTAGATTATGCTTATCAACATTTATATGGTTGAGTGGATGTTCCATTTTTGCTATTTTTGAAAACAGACCTTGGTGTGGTTAATTGACCGTGACAAGTCATGCGTGAATGATTTCATCTGGATTTCATACGAATATTGAAGAGGGTAATTTGATCTTTAATTTGATATACAATATCATATATTTTATCGTTAATGAATACGAAATATTTGGTCTCATACAAGTGTCCAGTTTCTTTTTTTGCGGACTATATTTTCAATATAAAATATATAATTATCTTGGCTTATTCTTAATGGTGTCAAACATATTAAACACATGTACACCCTATACAGTATCCTAGCAAGGATTAGGATTGGGTTTGAGGGATTGTGGGGTTGGTAGGGTAAGGGGCAAAACAAAACAAATCAGAAAAACAAGGTTGAACAACACAAAATAAACATGGAGATTATAAATCATTGTTAATGCGCGTATGGAATAGTATTCATAACGATAACATCAGCATCTTCTATCAAAATGCTATCAGAAAGCTAGAAATCAAAATACGGATTGCATCTGTAAGTATATCAGAATGCAAGAAAGCAAAGAACTGAATGTACCTTTAAGTATATTCTGTAATATTATGCCCGACTCCGAGCCGGATAATTGACAACTTGACGCGGGCTAAAATACAATTATTGTTAGACATTTTAATAGGCGAACAAGCGAAGGGATGGAAATGGGATAGCAGATAGCCTTATGATTTAACCCCCACGTACCCAGGTAGACATCATGCATTATTATACAGTTGTTTAACTGGTGGTGGAGGAAATAGCACGGTATGTTCCACTCGGAGGGAATTTAAATGCTATTGAGGGAAGAGTAAATAAGTCCCAAGACGTAGTCGAGGTACTATCGATAAATTGATATCCGACAATGTTAACGTTTGCGATCGTAGATTGACAAAAGGATGATGAACATTTTCAAAAGATTAAACATTACAAATGAAGTTTGCTATTGGTTATAACAACAAAAAACTTTACGGGATAGTTGAGTTTTGGTATAGAGGGCGCTACACATAATATTTTGTTGCGAGATAATAAAAAAAGATGAGTGTCAGTTTGGAAGATCCTACAATTTTGTATGACATTGGGTAAGCATTGAAGAAAGGTTAATTCTAATAAGTGTATAATGGTTTATCATTCATTGAGTGACCACGCACTAATGTTTTTAGCTACAATGTTTATTAAATTGCAATCTGTACATACTCAGACATGTTATACCAGACACGCAGATAAAAAAGGATTTAATTTACCAACAGTAAAAACATAAATGGGTAAACACATTTTTTCTCATCTCGGAGCAGTTTTATGGAATTATTTTTAAAAGAGTATTAAATTAGTTCCTTCCCCAATTGTTTTTGTTAATTTATATTGGCGCATGTTGAAAAATAATAATTTATATTTATTTTGAATGGCTTAAGTTCATTGGTCACAAATATGCTTTTAATGTTGAATTTCTTTTAGTAAACATATCAATTCTATACTCCTTTGTTTATGTACATTTGTGTTGTAAATAATGTTGTAGAGCCTCTGTGAAAAACACTGCTCCGATAACTGACAGAGCTACCCTACTGAAATTAAACGAATATATAAGTAAATAAATAAATAAATAAATAAATGGACGTTATTATGGCTCAGTCATGAGCAAATATGACCGAGCATGGTGGCTTAGCGGTTAGAGTGTCCGCCTCATGCACGGGAGGTCCCGGGTTCGAATCCAGACTGGGTCATACCAAAGACTTTAAAAATGGTACCTTCTGCCTTCTAGCCAGACACTCGGCATTTATAGAATGGAGAAGGGAAAGTTAATCACACGAGTTACCAGAGGACTAGCCCCCTTCTGTAACTTTCGCTACATTTAGTACACCTGTGGCCTAGGGCTATTGAAACGGAGATAGGCGCCGCCTTATGTGCCAACATTGGTACGGGAAAGACTTTAACTAACTAACATGAGGAAATATGCAATGATATTCAGTAAATTATTGCACTGACTTTGAACACGGGTACGACTTTCCAGTTGATACTTTAACATATGAACACTTCAATCGTAAATATCTTTTTAACGGAAAATTCGAAAAAGCGAAACCTGTCCCATGCTTATATACAACATTGTTCTCAAATACTAACTTTTTTCTCTCTCTTTTTCTTATGAGCATTGAGACTTAAAGGGATAGTTGAGTTTTGGTAGAGAGGGCGCTAGACTACTTATTTTTTGTGAGGTAATGAAAAACTGAGTGTAACATTTGAAAGAGCAAAATATTTAAATAATAAAATCATCTTTGTTTGATCAAAATCGGTCCAGAGACGGCTGAAATATCCATAAATATAACAATTTGTAATAAACCTGGGGCCCCAGGTTTATTAGAGAATTTTGAACCAGCCGTTAACAAAATCAAAAAAATGCTTCCTCTTTTCAAAAAGTTAAAAAAATAGGTATTTAAATAGTTGTTGGTTATTTTCTCTATCTAATCACTATTTCAACAAAGAATCACATGCACAATACTTTATTCAAAATAGTTGAAACCAATGAGTGTTTAGAGAGCGCCCTTTTACGTTTTAACAGCTCTTTTTGAATGATAACATGATCTTTACTAAGTCATTTGTAATTTTGTGTTCCTTTCTAGTTATAACTATTAGTTTGTAATGTAATGATGCAGGTTTTGGTTACTAAAATTCAGTTTCACCAAAACTGTACTCTCCTTACCAGAACTCAACTATCCCTTTAATTATAAGATTGCTCTTTATAAGAAAGTATAAGAAATGATTATTATTATCATTAATATTGTTAATACGAACACAGCAAGGTATAGAGGGAACCGCTAGAATTCAAATTGGGAAATGAATTGGACAATTATACTAGATCCCTTTATTAAAGAGACTTAGTAACGTTGTCCAAATCCTAAAATCTAATTTGAATTCTAGCGGTTCCCTCATACCTTGTTGTATTCGTGTTGACAATAAAATCATGGGACAGGTTTCGGCTTTTCAAATTTCCCTTTCGTTACTAAGATATGTACGATTGAAGTGTTCAGATTGTAATGTATTCGCCTTTCATGCATTTTATGTTCGAGCGCCCTCTGATGACGAGGAGCGCAATAAAGGCACTTGCCATTCTCGTACTGGAACAAGTGAGTCGCGCGTCCTTTGTGCTCGTCACATAATCGACTAATTAGCAATATCTTACATGGTGTCAGAAGTAAAACATCGTGAAAATGGCTGGACTGAAGCCCCCAGGACCCTTATCTCTGCAAGGGAATATTGCCCAAAACTGGAAGGACTGGATAAGGGCCTTTGAAATATATGAGACGGCGACGGAACTGGCGAACAAGACAGAAGGAATAAGATGTGCCACGTTTTTACACGTGGCAGGGCCTGCCGCCCAACAGATTCACGAAACTTTGCAATTCGCTCCGGCCGAGAGGGACAAAATCCAACCATTAAAGGAAAGATTTAAGGCATACTGCGAGCCGAAGAAGAACCTGACGGTGACCAGGTACATCTTCAACACGAGGAACCAGAAGCAAGGGGAGACATTCGCAAACTATGTCACAGACCTGAGGAGGTTGGCAAACGACTGCGAGTTCGGCACCATCGAACAATCGCTTCTGAAAGACAGGATAGTTTGCGGCATAAGCGACCAGGGATTAAGGGAGAAGCTACTCCAATCGGACGATTTGACACTGGAGAAATGCATCGACATCTGCGCCGTCACCGAGGCATCAGCCGAACATGTCAGACAGATCGCCTCGAACAGCGCGACGACAAACGAGAACGTTGACATGATCCGACGGAGCAGCCAGCAACAGCCCGCTCGACGAGGCCGAGATCGAGGGCGTGATGAACGGCCCGCAGCCCCAGGCGACAGGGGACCCGTATGCCCGTCGTGCACATACGTGCACAAAACCAACACTTGCCCTGCGAAAGACAAACAATGCCATGAATGCAGAGGATATGGCCACTTCTCTAGGTCAAATGAATGCCCTGCCAACAGACAAGGCGGACAACAACAACAGCGGCGTGATCGACCCTACTATCAACGGGAGCCCATCGACCGACACATCCGCGAAATAGAAGCCGAGATGCGGGGGATGCCCTACACGACACTGCCCGACGTCGGACGCGAGCATGAGCGATGGTCGTCGCACCAACGGCCAGCCGACCCCGAGGCATTCTTCGTGGACACGCTCGTCGACATCGATGGCCTGCACTCCACGACCGAATGGGGACAGACGGCTTCCATCAACGATGTGGACATCGACTTCAAACTGGACTCCGGTGCTCAAGTTAACATCATACCGGAAGCCATCTTCGTGAAAGCTGGACTCACTCTAATGAACAGCAACGTAACGTTGCGATCCTATTCTGGACATACAATCAGCCCAGTGGGCCAAACAAAGGGGACCATGACAATAGGTAAGAAAGATTTTGAAGTTGTATTTCAAGTGGTGACTGGAAATGTAAAACCCATATTGGGAAAAGAGACATGTGAACGGATAGGGTTACTTGTGAGAAATGAGGTGTATGATGTGAGTGCACGCACAGCCCCCGGCACAGCCCAAGCACCGCGCTCTGGTGAAATTAGCGCTCAGAAATCGCCAGCGAGCGAGAATGATATGCCCCACCCTAATGATAGTCAAACAATGCAAGCGGGGAAAGACATGACCCCACGCATCAGCGACACAGCCCAGAGCCCAGAGTCCGTGGCATTTACTGCGAAAGTAATACACGATAATAGCGAGCTCTTTGATGGACTAGGGAGGCTACACGGTCACGAATATAGCATAGCGCTGAAGGAGAACGCGGAACCAAAACAAAATCCGCCCCGTACGATTCCTTATAAGCTTAGGGATAAAGTCAAAGCCGAACTAGAGCGCATGGAAGGGTTAGGAGTCATAAAACCCGTAACTGAACCGACAGACTGGGTTAACTCAATGACTGTCGTCCGCAAACCTGACGGCGCTGTACGCATATGCCTTGATCCGCGTGACCTCAACGCAGCCATTCGGCGCGAGCACTTCCCCATGCGAACGTTCGAAGACATTGCGGCCCGCATGCCAAAAGCGAGATTTTTTTCTAAGTTCGACGCGACGAGCGGATACTGGCAGCTCCCATTGAGTGGCGAAAGCTCACGTTTGACCACCTTCAATACCCCCTTTGGGAGATACCGGTATTGCGTGCTGCCATTTGGCATCTTATCGGCGAGTGAAATTTGGCAAAGGGTGATGGAGGTAGAATTTGGGGATTTAGAGGGGGTCGAGACAGTCGTTGACGACATTCTCGTTTGGGGAGAGACTGCTGCTCAGCATGATTCTCGTGTGAACGCACTACTCGCGCGTGTGAAAGCGTCCGGCTTGAAGCTGAATGCTAAAAAGTCTGTCATGCGTTCTGACAGGGTGGAATACGTGGGCCATGTAATATCCCACGAAGGGGTATCGCCAAGCCCATCTCGAGTGAGCAGCGTGCTGCAAATGCCATACCCAGCGAACAAGGCGGAAGTCCAAACGTTTTTGGGAATTGTTACATACATGGCCAAATTCATTCCAAGCCTCTCTGAAATCACCGCCCCGCTGAGGCAACTAATGGAGAAGGGCATCGCATGGCACTTTGAGCAAAAGCATAGGGATGCAGTAGATGAGCTGAAACGTCTGCTCGCATCACCGCCAGTGCTAAGACTGTATGATGTGAACGCGCCTGTCGCAATGGCCACTGACGCTTCCAATAGCGGATTTGGAGCAGTCCTAATCCAAGATGACAGACCTGTTGCTACGCGTCGCGCAGTGTGAACGCAGCTGAGCGTAATTATGCGACCATCGAGAAAGAGCTATGCGCGATACTGTATGCTTGTCGAAAATTCCATGATTTCATAGCAGGTCAGCGGGTAGCCTTTTGTCAAGGCCCCCGCGCGAACACCCAACCGAGCGCGAAGCGCGAGACTATAGACCCGAGCGCAGCGAGGGCCTTTTTCTTTTTGAATATTTGTTGTTGTTTAGTTTTCATGTAAACCTTATATTAGACCGGTATTCATCTACCAAATGTGGTAGATGCGTGTAGCGTCCATTATAGTCGTTCTGCGCAATACCGGTACCGGTATGCAAATTCGGATATGAATATGCATACAAACGCGACGTTACGTGTCGTGCTCCGCAACTGTGTGTATTAGGCCAGTATGCGATAATGATGGCGAATCCAACGATCTTGAGTGAAAATTGTCTTGACAAGAGTATAGAATACGCAGCTAAGAAATTACAAATTACAAAGTTCAGAGAATTGCAAGTTGCAGCGTTAAGGCGGTTATTGAGGGAGCAGGATGAATTTGTCAGTCATTGCACGGGATATGGCAAAAGTGCAATTTTCCAGGCAATAGTATGGACCTGCATGTCTGTGTATCGACCATAATCGTTGCACCGCTGCAGCAGCAACGCCAACGAGCGGAACCCTCATTGGCGCAACGCCCGCAGCTCGTGCCGCATGCATCGTCCAGTGCTTGCCCTGGACCTTGAAAGAAAGAAAACGGTCTTCAACTCTTCAACAGTGACTGTCAGTTGAAGACCGTTTTCTTTCTTTCTCAAGCAGTTCAACTCTCGCTTTACAGATGCCGCATATTTTGTGTGTAGAGATCGAAGTCGATGATGGTTTCACTTTTAGTAATTGTGTTCAGTTTAGTCGCTGTTTGTGGATCAACTCTTGTAAAAAAATATATACTTTCGGAACAGATCTCTACCACAAGCACAACATATGCGAACAGTTGTAGTTTGTTTCTAACTCTTAGCCTCGGGTCTTTCTTCATTTCCTACTAATTTTGTTTTTGTCTCCTCCATGTTCCCTCATAGTCATAACTAATTCGCTTGACAAAAGCCATGATATCGCACTACCAATAACAACAGCTCTGTGGCCGTTGACCTACTGTATTACACACTACATACAATGCATACGTTATACCCTTCCAAGTTCCAGGGAAAAAAACACGTTCTCTGTTTTGATTTATCAGCTGTTCATTTGCCATGGTCTCTTTTCTAGACACTCTTACATCGCATGTAATGAAACTACACGCGATAGTGTACACAGTAATGGGTTAAACATAACTTGAATGTCAATTTAAGGTCTCCGCCAGAGACTACGCTAGGTGATCGCCAGAGGTTGTGGACGCAATCATTTTGACTTTAGGGTACATTGTATCTGAAGTGATATTTTTTTCTTCAAAATATGGACAGTTTGATCGATCTAAAAATTACATACACAAATGTACGTATTGACTTAAAAGAATATTACTAAACTTTTGGTATTTATTTAGTTTTTACCTATTTTGTTGCTAAAATTAAAGTTTGCTAGAAAAATTAACCCTTTTATCATGATGGATTACACTACCGTCCTTGCCAACCGTATCTTGCGATCTGATTGGTTAGTCATCTCATCTCATGAATTAGTCATATCGTTCGCTCGGCTCATTAATACATTACCGCGGTGCAAAGGAGTAAAGGCGTTATATGGCAACTAGCCAATCTACAGTAGTTGTAATTGTACAAGCGGGATCACAGCTCGTAATGTATGATCGATCTCCCAGCCATATAGAGCCTTGATTAGCCAATCTACAGTAGTTGTAATTGTACAAGCGGGATCACAGCTCGTAATGTATGATCGATCTCCCAGCCATATAGAGCCTTGATTAAAGGCTAGTCAGCGGGTTGTGGTTCACACAGATCACAAACCATTGGTAGGCTTGCTCGCTAAACCACTGCACAAGCTGAGTCCCCGGCTCCAGCGCATGAGAATGCACCTCCTTCGCTACGAATTGGTACTGGTGTGGAAACCGGGCCGGGAGATGTTCCTACCAGACGCGCTAAGCCGGATCGTAAATCAATCCGATCCAGAGAGCGCCAACGCATGCGAGTTTGATGATAGAATAGACGTGAATTACATTGCTGACAATGTACCGGTGTCTGAGCAAAGACTACAGCAAATCCGGAAAGAGACAGAGCGCGACAACGCAAATGCTGCGCCTGCAAATTGAACAGGGTTGGACATGCGATAGAAAAGCCCTCCCAGGGGAGCTGATCCCGTACTTCCAACATCGCCATGAGTTGGTGTACGTGGACGGAATCATCCTCCGGGATAATAGGATTGTCATGCCGCGTAGCATGCAGCGAGAAATGCTGCATAAAATTCATGAATCGCACCTGGGAATTGTAAAGCTAAAAAAAAGAGCGCGCACGGTGATGTTTTGGCCAGGCATCAATCACCAAATTGAGGAGGTGGTAGCAAATTGTTCCACATGCCAGACATACAAAAGGGCACAGTCTGCGGAACCCCTCCATCCCCACCCCATGCCAGAGAGGCCGTGGTCAAAGGTGGGGGCCGATATTTTTCATTTTGAAGGGGCAGACTTTCTGTTAGTAGTAGACTACTACTCCAAATTCCCTGAGGTAGAACTTTTGAAAGACATGACGTCCCACGCAATCATTGGGACTCTGAAACGCATATTTGCTCGAAATGGAATCCCCGAATGCCTGATTACGGACAATGGCCGCCAGTTTGTCTCAGCTCAATTTCGGGAGTTTGAGCAGGCCTGGGAATTCTCCCATATCACGTCTAGCCCAAACTTTCCCCAGAGTAATGGCCAAGCTGAACGCCACGTCCAAACTGTCAAGAATTTGATGAAACGAGCAAAACTCAGCGGTAGTGATCCTCATTACGCGCTGTTAGAGTATCGAAACACCCCCATTGATGGAACTGCTGGATACGCCCCAGCCGAACTGTTGAACAGTCGATTGCTAAGGAGCAGGCTGCCCGTCGTAAATCATCTCCTCCGACCGCACATCGCTCCGCCAATGCGTGCAAAACTAGAAGCGAGGCAGGGTAAACAGAAGGCGTACTTTGATGGAACTAGAAAAACACATGCATTACCTGATCTGCGGCCCGCACAGCCAGTAATGTTCCGTATGAGAAACTCTCTTTGGCAGCGAGGTCATGTTGCTCGCAAACATGACAGCCCCCGCAGCTATGTGCTGACAACGCCCCGCGGCGAGATACGGAGAAATTTGGCACATATTCGGCCGATCCCAAGCCCCACCACTGCTGACCACGCCGGTGAAGAAAACACCACGCGGTCACTCGGTGCCCAGGAGGCGGGAAACGAATCGCCCAGCAAGCGCGATAGCCCATACGACCGCGAGTCTTCCCAAAATGGCGAACCACACACACGCGAACGGGTGCATGCAAGCGCACAACATACACCACCTCTTATCACTCGAAGCGGACGGGTATCAAAACCACCCGCTAGGCTACTATATGAGGCTTGATGTTTTGTAAATAGGGGTACGCATTGTGCCCGAAGGAGGGTAGTTGCATGATTCTGTATGCCTCCCTTTAGTTAGTTGATATGCATAATGTGTTATGGTAGATGTAGTGTACTAAATAAATGGTTGATGAACTTCACTAGAACCTCAAGAAGGCAACATGTTTTATCACAACATTATACTCCATTACATCATTAGTTACGCCATACATTATTTTGTAATAACGATCTGTCATAAGTATTATAAAGTTGAGATATTAAAAGATTGTCATAATGGTTATCCTCCAATGACTGTAATAGTAATAGTAATAACGTTATTCAATGTTGTGTATTAAAAGTTCCATTATAAGATTGCATCATGAAGTGATTTGTTTTGTTAGATTAAATATTAAGTTAGTGTAGTAAACCATGCTAATAGTGTGTGGACATCGTATATATATATGCAATCGAGTATTAAGAATTATACAAATACATGTACGTGTCTCGTTAAATGTACAACATAACTGAGTTGTGTTACTAGTACCCTACTGCCTTCATAAAATGGGGAAGGTCAAGTAGAAGCATTATATTGAGGATCGTATACTGAGCTAGTCGATCGAACTGATTATAAGTAGTCATAAGTACAAGTTATTAATTTCACATGCAAGTAATTTAATTGATAGTCGGATACCACAATGTAGTAATAAGTTATTAACTTCACGTTACAAGTAATTTAATTGATAACCGGATACCACAATGTTAATTATTCAAATAATATCTCTTACTGAACCATAATTGTGTAATCATAATTGATAAAATAAAAATACAATGTTTATGTTTAAGTATACACGTTGTTATATTGTTCGTTATAATTACATATTACGATAGGACCCAATTAAATAATTAGCACGATTCGATGTAATGCAAACTCATTGTGCTATGTGATAATATAATGACGCACACAATGGGATCACAACTGTAAACTCCATTATTTGTATTCGTACCCCTTCTTCATTATTATGAGGGGGAGATGTAATGTATTCGCCTTTCATGCATTTTATGTTCGAGCGCCCTCTGATGACGAGGAGCGCAATAAAGGCACTTGCCATTCTCGTACTGGAACAAGTGAGTCACGCGTCCTTTGTGCTCGTCACATAATCGACTAATTAGCAATATCTTACAAGATGATGAAAACTCCGTTTGAATTTTGAAACCTGCAAAGTGAGTGCAGTGAGTTAGTGAATGGCACTTTGCATTTTTGCTCATTAGTCGGCCATGCAACGTCCATTTGACTTGTATATAATTTTCACACAATACCATGTGGACATATCAGATAAGAACAATATACATTGTAGCAACCATTTATCACGTTTTGCACATGTCAACAAAGTTACTAGATCCCTTTATTAATCTAGTATACTATATAGACATAGGCGAAAAGTGATTAATGGTTCATCGTTTGAATTTTTAAAACAACGTTTAAAAAGATTGTTGATAAACATGCCCCAATGAAAACGAAGAGGGTCAAGCAAAATAATGTCCCATGGATAACAAAAGAAATAAAGGACATGATGAAAGAAAGAGATAAACAGAAGAGGAAAGCAAAACGGATTGGCAATGATGATGAATGGGAAAGTTATAAGAAGTTAAGAAATAGTGTTACTACATTCATGCGAAATTCAAAAAAGGTCTACTTACACGATAAAATTAAGGAGAATGTAGGTAATAGTGCTGCGATTTGGAAAGCACTAAGATGTATGATTCCTAATAAACGGAATAACACTCGAATTCCTGGTATTAAATTTAATGATGAAACGATTAATAACAATCATGAAATGGCCAACATTTTCAATGACTATTTTGTCAGTGTTGCACGAAAATTACATGATGGTTGCAATTCAGATGGTGATTTTACTTCCTTTTAAAAAAGGGCAGATACAACATTTGAATTTAAGGCTGTTTTGATTGAAGATGTAAAAAGAGTGCTGAAAAATATATCTGAAAATAAGGCCACTGGTTTGGATGACTTACCGGCTAAAATCATTAAAATGGCAATGTCCTACATTGTCTCACCATTGACACACTTGATAAGTGTTTCTCTAACCAGTGGCGTTATCCCGAAGGAATGGAAAATTGCATTAGTAATCCCCATATTCAAAAGTGGGGATGCTTTTGAATTGTCGAACTACCGACCAATCTCGATTCTCCCGATCCTATCTAAAGTTATTGAGAGGATTGTGCATGAACAGGTCACCAAATATCTCACACAAAACTCGTTGTTGTACAGTCACCAATCTGGATTTCGCCAAAATTATTCATCCGCAACAGCCCTCGATCTTGAACCTTACTGAAGATCTATTCTCTAATATGGATAACGGTCTGGTAACCGCATTTGTAGCGTTGGATTTAAAGAAAGCGTTTGATACTGTAGATCACAAGTCACTAAAGTTAATGGTATAATTTCATCTTCTGGGAAAGTAGAGTGCGGAGTTCCACAAGGATCTATTTTGGGACCGATGTTATTCCTAATATTTATAAATGACATTGAAAATGTGGTGAAGCATTCATCTATTTCATTTTTTGCAGATGATACGTGTATATACTACTCTTCCAATAGTGCCAATGATGTATCGAACATTAAATTCTGTAACTTTATGGCTGAATGCTAACAGGCTGATACTTAACATGAGCAAAACTGAATATAATTATGCTTATTGGATCCCATAAAAGAGTAAAGCAGTTTCATAATGTAAATTTAAATATACACATTAGTAAATAATGCACTGAAAGAAGTTTATAGTTGTAAATATCTTGGCGTAATTCTTAATCCTAGTTTGAATTGGAAATTGCATATAGACCATGTACGCAAAAAAGTTGTCCGAGGATTATTTCTCTTTCGTAAAGTAAGACCTATTGTTGACTTGTGTACTGCTAGAATGCTATACTTTTGTATTATTCAAACACACTTTGATTATTGCTCTATAATTGGGAACAATGCTACTCAAGTCGTTTTAAATAAGCTACGTGTTCTACAGAATAGAGCTGTGCGGATTATGATTAAGGCACCTTTTTGAGCAAAGAACTCGCGAAATCTACCAACAAGCAAAGGTAGTCCCAATTGTTGATAGATGGGAAAGAGGCAATTTAATCATGTTATTCAAAATAATGCATGACTTAACTCAAATTTACTTATCTTCACGAGTTGAATTACGACATAATCCTCACAACTTAAGAAATAGCGATTATAAAATCCAGCTTCCAAAGCCCAAGACCGAGTTTTTGAGAAGAAGTTTCTTTTATCATAGCTCCAAATTATTCAATTGTCTCTCTTTTGAAACGCGAACCTTAAATACACTGGCTACCTTTGTTCGCACCATTAATTCGAATGAAATTGCAGACTGAACTTTGTCTTGCCTTTTTACTTTTAATTTGATATCTTTTGGTTATGTTAAAGGGAGAGATCCACTTTTGCAAGCCAAAATTCAAAAGTTGCGAGGTTATTGTCTTATATGAAAGGAAATGTCATTTAATAGCATGCCTGAAAAAATTAGGGCTTGAAATCTCTTTTTCGTGGAGTTATAGACCTAAAACTGAATAAACTGAGGGACGTCGGTTAATTAGGTACATAAGTATTTTCGGCCGGTGAGTAAGTTCGTACATAGATTTCACGGAGTGCCAGATCGGTATGCATGACCCCTACGTGACCCGCGCTAGCTACGTGACTCGCGCATAAGTACTAATGTGTGAGCGTTTACCAAGCAAAATACCCAAACATCGCTTAAACTGACTACATGTAATTATATATTCTTTCTTTTTGAGATCTTTTTCCGTGACATACGATAACAAATGTCGGCTTCACAATACCTTTACGAGAATTAGTACTATATTGTTGTAATATTATGCTAAATCAGTTGAACTCCTTTATTGACCGATATATAGTTTAAATGGAGGGACGCATTCGTTTTTCATTCGTAGAATCCAAATTAGAGGGCTGTTCGCTCTGATATTTTTTTTGCGTGTTACATTGATCCCCATCCGTCAACTGAAAGCTGTTCAGACGTTTTGTAAAAGTGGACCTGTCCCTTTAAAGTTATACATGCATACTTTTTTTGTATTTGTATTTTTTGTATTAAAAAAAAAAAAACTTTTAACGTAATAAATATTATACCAACCCCTTAGTCCTGTCTTGTTTTTTGTTTCTTTTGTTTATCTTGATGTTTCTGTATTATGTTATTGGTTTTAAAGATTTACTCGTATGTTTGTTGTCGTTCTAAACCGAACACAAAAAGTAACTTCACCCCTAAGCAATTGCCCATAATTTCATAACCGATAATTGTTTCACGATGTCATCTTGCCACAATATTGGTGCAATGGTCTTGTACAGTATGTGTGAAAATCATAGATATTCATCACAAGGTATTGCGCGTGCCTGTACATTGTTGTGAATCCGCACATGTGGCGGAATGTATTGATCATGGTTTATGAAACAATGCTGTTTGATATTCCATTCATTTTGATTTGTTGATGGCACATGTGGTAAAATGCATTAATTGCAATTGTAAAGCAGTGCATTTTTTAAATTTTCCAACTCGCAATAATTTGTAATGATGATAATACTTTTGCGAATTTTGAAATATGACTATTTTTTCTGTAATGTGTGCTCATTCAACCATGGATTAATGGTTACCTCTTGTTTTTACACATTGTTTTCTTAACTACCATATGGATATATTGGCAGGACGAAATCTTGAAACGACTCTTGGTTATGAAATTATGGGCATTTGCTTAGGGGTGAAGTTACTTTTTGTGTTCGGTTTAGTTGAATTTCTGCAATTAACTGTCTTTTAGTTTGTTTGTTTTGTACATTTATTTGCTAGATGTAACTTGTTGTAACTACATGTACATAATTCATTGCCTTACTTCTTGCATTTACACGTTTTTCATGTTATTTTATTGTATAATTCACTGTATATTTATTGTTATTTTTATGTTTGTTGACCCCTCTGAAAATCAGCTGCGCTGAAAGGGCCATCCACCCTAGAGGAAATAAATAAATAAATAAATAAATAAAATAAAATAAATACAATGATATGTGTATTGTTGTGGTATGATATCGCACAACCAAATAATCATTCATATGCAAATTGAACACCTTCTCTATGAAGACGAGTGTTTCCTAGGTGTATGTCGCCCTCTCTCATGTTAGCCTACAACGAAAGGAACAAATCATAATGTATATCAAAGGACAGAAAATAAAATGAAATATAATAAATGCATTTCCACTGTGTTATACATACTACATTCGGTGTGACCCAAATAATTTTGTGTGCCCCGCAATCAGTCCGTGGCATGAACAAATTGGTGTCGTGTGCAACTGAACAACTTAACCCAGGTAGCAAGCCAACGTTGGTCCAACGTTGGACCAACGTTGTCCAATTTTTTCGGCAACGTTGGTCCAACGTTGTCCGGCAACGTTGGACCAACGTTGCTTGCGTACGCCCAAACAACGCTGCTCCAACGTTGGCGAAAACAAAATACCAACGTTGGATCAACGTTGGTCCATCGTTGGAAAGTTGTCATTTGTCAACGTTGGACCAACGCTTTTCCAACGTTGATCCAAGGTTGGTATTTTGTATTCGCCAACGTTGGAGCAGCGTTGGTTGGGCGTACGCAAACGTTGATCCAACGTCAAAGCAACATGTGTCCAACAAGCATCCACCATATTTCCAACAAGCATCCAACATGTCTCCAACACTCATCCAACAAGCATCCAACATGTCTCCAACAAGCATCCAACATGTCTCCAACAAGCATCCAACGTTGGTCCAGCGTAATTCACCAACATTTCTCCAACGTTGGTCCTACGTTGATCCAACGTTGGTCCAACGTTGGTCCAACATTGGACCAACGTCTCACCGTACTAAAAAAATTAAATTAATATTCATATGACACGCCTATTGGTGATATCTAGAACATCCTATCCTAGCTTTCCCTTTACCTAAGACTAACCCTAACCCTAACCCTATTCCTAGTCCTATTCCTATCCATATAGTCCTATTCCTATTCCTACACTCACTACATCTACATCATCCACTCGGCTTTATATAACCTAGCTTCTGTGTTAATATTTGTTTGATGGTTGGTATTTCGATAAAGTTGAATGTTTGGATAAAGTTTTAAGAATTTACACAAATACATCATGGAAACAAACCTTTAGAATGTTTTTGTAGATAAATAACTTACATTTATTTCAAATAATGAGTAAATAATAACATTGGATTCATTCTGAACAATCAAATAACATGATTATTAATGCTTTTTGCAGTCAATGATAACCACTCATGAATATTCATGAATAATAACCAACGTTCATCCAACGTTGAACCAACGTTGATCCAACGATGGCATACATCCTGCTTTCAGCAGCTAATTTTAAATCCTTTTATTATGCAAGGGGGTTTTGACCACCTGTGCTACGAGTAAAAAAATTACCTTTTCTAACATAACAGCTACATGTAGTGAACAACAGATGTGAAATGTTGGATTCTCGTTGGATTAACGACCGTTTCACTGTGGGTTACCGATGTCGATCCAACGTTGCTCTAACGAGATTGTCCAACCTCCATTTCACTTGAGTTACCGATGTTGATCCATCGTTGGTGTTGTAATATAATACAAGTAGGCGAAATGCCATGTGTAACTCTGGCATAACAATAATAAATACTGGTAAATTACAAACTTGAGTGTCAGGGTAGACTACCCGACACCCAGAAGATGGAACCAGGGGATTATTCTGCCCCTTTCGTACGGTTGTCATCCCCTATGTAAGACCGACATTTACCTTATGCAAAATGGTTTAACGTGCTAGTGCCAGGGTGGACTACCCAACGCCTAGATGATACCAAGGGATTATTCTGCCCTAAATGGTATTCATCTCTATCACAAATCTAATCTATCCGGGGGTCTGAGAGTAGACGTCGAAGTGGGTAGCGCCTGTCACGTTCTTGCGAGGGCGGCTTCACCCCAGGTAGCAAGCCAACGTTGGTCCAACATTGGACCAACGTTGTCGAATTTTTTCGGCAACGTTGGTCCAACGTTGTCCGGCAACGTTGGACCAACGTTGCTTGCGTACGCCCAAACAACGCTGCTCCAACGTTGGCGAAAACAAAATACCAACGTTGGATCAACGTTGGTCCATCGTTGGAAAGTTGTCATTTGTCAACGTTGGACCAACGCTTTTCCAACGTTGATCCAAGGTTGGTATTTTGTATTCGCCAACGTTGGAGCAGCGTTGGTTGGGCGTACGCAAACGTTGATCCAACGTCAAAGCAACATGTGTCCAACAAGCATCCACCATATTTCCAACAAGCATCCAACATGTCTCCAACACTCATCCAACAAGCATCCAACATGTCTCCAACAAGCATCCAACATGTCTCCAACAAGCATCCAACGTTGGTCCAGCGTAATTCACCAACATTTCTCCAACGTTGGTCCTACGTTGATCCAACGTTGGTCCAACGTTGGTCCAACATTGGACCAACGTCTCACCGTACTAAAAAAATTAAATTAATATTCATATGACACGCCTATTGGTGATATCTAGAACATCCTATCCTAGCTTTCCCTTTACCTAAGACTAACCCTAACCCTAACCCTATTCCTAGTCCTATTCCTATCCATATAGTCCTATTCCTATTCCTACACTCACTACATCTACATCATCCACTCGGCTTTATATAACCTAGCTTCTGTGTTAATATTTGTTTGATGGTTGGTATTTCGATAAAGTTGAATGTTTGGATAAAGTTTTAAGAATTTACACAAATACATCATGGAAACAAACCTTTAGAATGTTTTTGTAGATAAATAACTTACATTTATTTCAAATAATGAGTAAATAATAACATTGGATTCATTCTGAACAATCAAATAACATGATTATTAATGCTTTTTGCAGTCAATGATAACCACTCATGAATATTCATGAATAATAACCAACGTTCATCCAACGTTGAACCAACGTTGATCCAACGATGGCATACATCCTGCTTTCAGCAGCTAATTTTAAATCCTTTTATTATGCAAGGGGGTTTTGACCACCTGTGCTACGAGTAAAAAAATTACCTTTTCTAACATAACAGCTACATGTAGTGAACAACAGATGTGAAATGTTGGATTCTCGTTGGATTAACGACCGTTTCACTGTGGGTTACCGATGTCGATCCAACGTTGCTCTAACGAGATTGTCCAACCTCCATTTCACTTGAGTTACCGATGTTGATCCATCGTTGGTGTTGTAATATAATACAAGTAGGCGAAATGCCATGTGTAACTCTGGCATAACAATAATAAATACTGGTAAATTACAAACTTGAGTGTCAGGGTAGACTACCCGACACCCAGAAGATGGAACCAGGGGATTATTCTGCCCCTTTCGTACGGTTGTCATCCCCTATGTAAGACCGACATTTACCTTATGCAAAATGGTTTAACGTGCTAGTGCCAGGGTGGACTACCCAACGCCTAGATGATACCAAGGGATTATTCTGCCCTAAATGGTATTCATCTCTATCACAAATCTAATCTATCCGGGGGTCTGAGAGTAGACGTCGAAGTGGGTAGCGCCTGTCACGTTCTTGCGAGGGCGGCTTCACCCCAGGTAGCAAGCCAACGTTGGTCCAACATTGGACCAACGTTGTCGAATTTTTTCGGCAACGTTGGTCCAACGTTGTCCGGCAACGTTGGACCAACGTTGCTTGCGTACGCCCAAACAACGCTGCTCCAACGTTGGCGAAAACAAAATACCAACGTTGGATCAACGTTGGTCCATCGTTGGAAAGTTGTCATTTGTCAACGTTGGACCAACGCTTTTCCAACGTTGATCCAAGGTTGGTATTTTGTATTCGCCAACGTTGGAGCAGCGTTGGTTGGGCGTACGCAAACGTTGATCCAACGTCAAAGCAACATGTGTCCAACAAGCATCCACCATATTTCCAACAAGCATCCAACATGTCTCCAACACTCATCCAACATGTCTCCAACAAGCATCCAACATGTCTCCAACAAGCATCCAAGATGTCTCCAACAAGCATCCAACGTTGGTCCAGCGTAATTCACCAACATTTCTCCAACGTTGGTCCAACGTTGATCCAACGTTGGTCCAACGTTGGTCCAACATTGGACCAACGTCTCACCGTACTAAAAAAATTAAATTAATATTCATATGACACGCCTATTGGTGATATCTAGAACATCCTATCCTAGCTTTCCCTTTACCTAAGACTAACCCTAACCCTATTCCTAGTCCTATTCCTATCCATATAGTCCTATTCCTATTCCTACACTCACTACATCTACATCATCCACTCAGCTTTATATAACCTAGCTTCTGTGTTAATATTTGTTTGATGGTTGGTATTTCGATAAAGTTGAATGTTTGGATAAAGTTTTAAGAATTTACACAAATACATCATGGAAACAAACCTTTAGAATGTTTTTGTAGATAAATAACTTACATATATTTCAAATAATGAGTAAATAATAACATTGGATTCATTCTGAACAATCAAATAACATGATTATTAATGCTTTTTGCAGTCAATGATAACCACTCATGAATATTCATGAATAATAACCAACGTTCATCCAACGTTGAACCAACGTTGATCCAACGATGGCATACATCCTGCTTTCAGCAGCTAATTTTAAATCCTTTTATTATGCAAGGGGGTTTTGACCACCTGTGCTACGAGTAAAAAAAAATTACCTTTTCTAACATAACAGCTACATGTAGTGAACAACAGATGTGAAATGTTGGATTCTCGTTGGATTAACGAACGTTTCACTGTGGGTTACCGATGTCGATCCAACGTTGCTCTAACGAGATTGTCCAACCTCCATTTCACTTTGAGTTACCGATGTTGATCCATCGTTGGTGTTGTAATATAATACAAGTAGGCGAAATGCCATGTGTAACTCTGGCATAACAATAATAAATACTGGTAAATTACAAACTTGAGTGTCAGGGTAGACTACCCGACACCCAGAAGATGGAACCAGGGGATTATTCTGCCCCTTTCGTACGGTTGTCATCCCCTATGTAAGACCGACATTTACCTTATGCAAAATGGTTTAACGTGCTAGTGCCAGGGTGGACTACCCAACGCCTAGATGATACCAAGGGATTATTCTGCCCTAAATGGTATTCATCTCTATCACAAATCTAATCTATCCGGGGGTCTGAGAGTAGACGTCGAAGTGGGTAGCGCCTGTCACGTTCTTGCGAGGGCGGCTTCACCTCACTCCAGCACGCTTCTGGGAACTCCGTTTCCTCGTTTACTGGAACATGGATGTTACCTTCAGGTGCGCGACGCTTCTTTAGATGATGTCTGTTCCGGCGATACCGCCCACCTTTCTCACTCTGGATGTGGTACGAGCGGGGCGTTGAATCTTGAGTTGTCACTACGCCAGGTTTCCATTCTTTTCCCACTTGGTAGTACACACGTTCTCCAGACTTCAACACCGGCAGCGACTTGGCACCCTGATCATAGTATCGCTTCTGGGCAATTCCACCATAACGGAATTACATTCAGAGACGTTTTTTGCTCATTATTTCATTCCCTGCGCAATATTCTCATGACTTAAGTAAATTTTGATACTTATGTAAGTTGCACGGGTAACCAGGCTACAACATGATAGGGAAATGGTTTTATATCTTCCATGTGTTGTTGCACACTAGACCAATATGTGTGACCGTAACGGAATTACCGGAGAATGGAGTTTTTTTTTTGCTACAAGTTTGCGTTGAGTTTCTCTGAAATATAAGACACTTTGAAACTGATTTTATGTATTTTTTCTATCTTGATAATGTCAACTTCATTTTGGAACAAGTACGTGCATAAACAACACAATGATAAGTTCACAAATTCACTTTTTTGAAAAAAGACCACTGTAACGGAATTACACAAATTTGTAACGGAATTACATCTCTGAAAGTTACAAGGAAAACTCAATTATTTTGCACTCAACTTTTCTTACATGCTAATGCAAACATCAAGGCTATCTAGCACTTGAATATAAACCATAATTTGACATATCTGTAAAGCAATTTTTGAACTTGTTATGTGTAAAACAAATGAAAATATGGCCAAAATACAAATAAGAGTGAAATTTGAAAAAAATATTGCTAAACTCCAGCTTTATTTCGGTTTATTTTCAGCTTCATATTAGTAGGCAAGAAATTAAAAAGGATTGCATCAATTAAATGAAAGAAAAATCCTAGAAACTATGTCCACTAAAGTGTGTAACGGAATTACACAACTTGAGCAGTGGGATCAACTTTTCCACAAATCGGTACATGAACAACAACAAATTCACATTTTAGCTTCAATACTTTTCAAAAATCAATAATTTGACAATAATAACCATATTTGAAGTAAAAAATAGCAACATTTTTTAATTTTTCCTTTACTTCAAGAAAAATGGTTAAATTGTGAAAAAACCCAAAGTAAAAAAAAAAAAAAAGTACCT
Source organism: Echinarachnius parma (assembly GCA_037951105.1). Classification (NCBI taxonomy): domain Eukaryota; kingdom Metazoa; phylum Echinodermata; class Echinoidea; order Clypeasteroida; family Echinarachniidae; genus Echinarachnius; species Echinarachnius parma. The sequence goes on from JBAMJV010003521.1 coordinate 70,026, forward strand.
ACATTATGTGACATGCTAAAGAACTGCACATCATCAATATCAAGAAACATTTAAACAATTTAAAATCACAAACAGGTCAAATAATTCAACTTTCAATGCTATAAAGCCTCGTAAACTTCCTGAATATTGGAAATCTGTGTGAATGGAAATGCATTGTGAATGGGCAATTCCACTGTTACAGAATGACATATAAGTGATTTTTAGCTCTGTTTTCTTTAAAATCATATTTAAAATTCCTTTCACTTCCACAGTTTGTACAACTTTAATAACTGGCAGGGGTACTAGAGGTACAAATCTATAACACTGTAGGGTCAGGAGACCAAAATACAATCATAACGGAAAGGGGTCTTTTATTCAACACTAACTTTGCAATGATTTTCTGCAAAAGCTACCACAAAAAATTCTTCATTGGTAATAAAAACTTATCATTTAAGTTACAAACTTGAATTTGGTACATCTTTTTTTCCAGAAATGATCTATTTTAACCTCTGTAATTACCTTAAGACAAACAAATGTCACTGTAACGGAATTACGCCTGTGAAATCCACCCATGAATCCACCCATGAAAATGCAATTTCTTGGTTACATTTTTCTGCGTACAGTCTATAGTAAAGAATTTGTATGCATTGTTAATTTGTATGCATTGTTAAACAATGTATGCATTGTTAAACTCTTACATAAGGACCAGAACAAGTCCTGAATTTATGTGTGTGCGTAACAGAATTACAAACAAATCGAGATTTGTTATATAAACTCTTGTTATATTCTAAAATTATTCTTTTAAAAATTCATCCTAAAGTGATCTTAATTTACTCTCAAATCAATTTAGAATGCGTTTTCATTCATTTCATGAAATACATGTACGGATATAAACATGTATGATCCAAATACAAAAAGTTGGCATATATTAATAAAATATAAAAATCGAATTGCAAATAATGAAAGACACCTTTAGGAATTCCCATTTGAAAATGCAAATACTTCGTACATCTTCTTTGATCTGCATACAGAAGCACACTGAACACTCAATGAATTCTGACTTTATGATAATGAATAAAACATATCTTAGCCTGTATTATGTATAGTTTTGAATATCTTGAAGCCTATTCTGTATTTATGTTTGATTTTATATGCTTCAGTTTAATACAAATTTACATAATTAATGGTGAGTTATGAGCCCTTAACTGATCAATGATATTCAAATCTACATACAAAATTATTAATATTAAATCTCCTTGAAAGTTGAAGGTATGATTTATATCTTAAAATACATCAATGTAAATTAATGTGAGAAAATAAATGTAGAACCAGTGTCATACTAATTACTGGATATTTTTAAATTTTTGTTATTGTTTTCGTTTTTCCCTTTCTAAAGTACAAACATGAATCTGCTGCATCTTCATAATTTCAGTCAAGTGGGTCTTGCTGGAAACTAATTTAATGATAGAACATTATCATCTCTATTATGTTCGTGGAGAAATTAGAGAAATTATCTATCGTGTATCAATTTAGTTAAATCACCATTGATGCAATATGAAGCATGTGAAGTAATGAGTCAGATAAAGTAACATTGTACAGTCCATGTACTGTATGTATAATGACTTATTGTCTACATGGCTACAGTTCATGCTATTTAAAGGGTATTTCTACATTCAGAACAAGAAAAAATGTTATTTTCAGCAATATCATTCAATACCTTACAAACCATGTGCATGTAATTCCGTTACGTAACGGAATTACTAATACTGTTACGCCATTTTTGGAAAAAGTAGTGACATTATTTCAGAAAATTATGTTGGAAGTTCTTAGGACTATGGTGAAGGAAGAGAATTCACAATGACATGACTAAAGAACAAGTAATAAGATATTGAGAAAAACTTAAATCGTTTTATCGTAACGGAATTACGATAAAATGTGCATAGATTAAAAAAAATTCTCAAAAAAATATGCAATGAAGTTACTGCCCGTGCTTTACAATTTGTGTTTGTTACAACATCGTATGGAAAATATGAGAAAATGAGCAGAAACAGTCATTGAATTAAAAGATTCACTTTATTTTTCACAAAATGAAGCTGATTTATGAATAAAAGGTCATAAATTTCTGTTCAATTCAAGCAGAAATATTTGAAAAACCAATCAAGCTATATACAAACGGTTTTCAGTTTCCTAAAATTCAAGTTTTCCTCTATTGATAACAGTTTGATTTAGGGAAGATTGCTCAACTTTGAGATGTGGTGTTTTTGCCTTCTCTCATACGGAATTGCCCTTCTGCCTCTTCTGGAGCTCTTTCTTCCTACTAGCTATGCACCGTTGATAACGAACAGTACAGTTCTCAATAAAGCGTTTTCTGGATGGTATATCCGGTCACACATCAACCGTGAAGCTCGCCTCCCAAAATGGATTCAAATTAGCATTTCTACAACACAGGTCATGGCGAATCGAATCAGACATACAGTCACTTTCACTTCAGACACCATGTTGTAATATAATACAAGTAGGCACACGAGTATAGTTGAAAGCTTACTTTATTAACTGCTTGTAGATTGATGGCCCAACTCATACATGGTCTCTTGACACCCGATAATATACATATCGATCCTATATGGTAATTCACCGGGGATGGCGCACTTCTATTTATGATTGTAATTCTACTTGAGTCCGCTCATTACTGTTGGTCTAACGAGATTGTCCAACGTCTTTTTCACTGCGAGGTACCGATGTTGATCCAACGTTGGTCCAACAAGATTGTCCAACGTCTTTTTCACTGCGAGTTACCGATGTTGGTCCAGCGTTGCTCCAACGAGATTGTCCAACGTCAATTTCACTGCGAGTTACCGATGTTGGTCCACCGTTGGTCCAACGAGATTGTCCAACGTCCATTTCACTGCGAGTTACCGATGTTGGTCCAACGAGATTGTCCAACGTCTTCTTCACTGCGAGTTACCGATGTTGGTCCAACGTTGGTCCAACAAGATTGTACAACGTCCATTTCACTGCGAATTACCGATGTTGGTCCAACGTTGGGCTAACGAGATTGTCCAACGTCTTTTTCACTGCGAGTTACTGATGTTGGTCCAACGTTGGTCCAACGAGATTGTCCAACGTCTTTTTCACTGCGAGTTACCGATGTTGATCTAACGTTGGTCCAACGAGATTGTCCAACGACTATTTCACTGCAAGTTACCGATGTTGGTGCAACGTTGGTCCAACGAGATTGTCCAACGTCCATTTCACTGCGAGTTACCGATGTTGGTCCAACGTTGGTCCAACAAGATTGTCCGACGTCTTTTTCACTGCGAGTTACCGATGTTGGTCCAACGTTGGTCCAACAAGATTGTCCAACGTCCATTTCACTGCGAGTTACCGATGTTGGTCCAACGTTGGTCCAACGAGATTGTCCGACGTCTTTTTCACTGCGAGTTACCGATGTTGGTCCAACGTTGGTCCAACGAGATTGTCCAACGTCTTTTTCACTGCGAGTTACCGATGTTGGTCCAACGTTGGTCCAACGAGATTGTCCAACGTCTTTTTCACTGCGAGTTACCGATGTTGATCCAACGTTGGTCCAACAAGATTGTCCAACGTCCATTTCACTGCGAGTTACCGATGTTGGTCCAATGTTGGTCCAACAAGATTGTCCAACGTCTTTTTCACTGCGAGTTACCGATGTTGGTCCAACGTTGGTCCAACGAGATTGTCCAACGTCTTTTTCACTGCGAGTTACCGATGTTGATCCAACGTTAGTCCAACGAAATTGTCCAACGTCTATTTCACTGCGAGTTAACGATGTTGATCCAACGTTGGTCCAACGAGATTGTCCAACGTACATTTCACTGCGAGTTACCGATGTTGGTCCAACGTTGGTCCAACGAGATTGTCCAACTTCTTTTTCACTGCGAGTTACCGATGTTGGTCCAACGTTGATCCAACGAGATTGTCCAACGTCCAACGGGTTCCAACGAGTTTGCAAGTTTCCGACGTTGGTCCAACGTTGGCTTGCTACCTGGGACCTCACTCCAGCACGCTTCTGGGACCTCCGTTTCCTCGTTTACTGGAACATGGATGTTACCTTCAGGTGTGTGATGCTTCTTTAGATGATGTCTGTTCCGGCGATACCGCCCACCTTTCTCACTCTGGATGTGGTACGAGCGGGGCGTTGAATCTTGAGTTGTCACTACGCCAGGTTTCCATTCTTTTCCCACTTGGTAGTACACACGTTCTCCAGACTTCAACACCGGCAGCGACTTGGCACCCTGGTCAGTATCGCTTCTGCCTCTTCTGGAGCTCTTTCTTCCTACTAGCTATATGCACCGTTGATAACGAACAGTACAGTTCTCAATAAAGCGTTTTCTGGATGGTATATCCGGTCACACATCAACCGTGAAGCTCGCCTCCCAAAATGGATTCAAATTAGCATTTCTACAACACAGGTCATGGCGAATCGAATCAGACATACAGTCACTTTCACTTCAGACACCATGTTGTAATATAGGCACACGAGTATAGTTGAAAGCTTACTTTATTAACTGCTTGTAGATCGATGGCCCAACTCATACATGGTCTCTTGACACCCGATAATATACATATCGATCCTATATGGTAATTCACCGGGGATGGCGCACTTCTATTTATGATTGTAATTCTACTTGAGTCCACTCATTACTGTTGGTCTAACGAGATTGTCCAACGTCTTTTTCACTGCGAATTACCGATGTTGATCCAACGTTGGTCCAACGAGATTGTCCAACGTCTTTTTCACTGCGAGGTACCGATGTTGATCCAACGTTGGTCCAACAAGATTGTCCAACGTCTTTTTCACTGCGAGTTACCGATGTTGGTCCAGCGTTGCTCCAACGAGATTGTCCAACGTCAATTTCACTGCGAGTTACCGATGTTGGTCCACCGTTGGTCCAACGAGATTGTCCAACGTCCATTTCACTGCGAGTTACCGATGTTGGTCCAACGTTGGTCCAACGAGATTGTCCAACGTCTTCTTCACTGCGAGTTACCGATGTTGGTCCAACGTTGGTCCAACAAGATTGTACAACGTCCATTTCACTGCGAATTACCGATGTTGGTCCAACGTTGGGCTAACGAGATTGTCCAACGTCTTTTTCACTGCGAGTTACTGATGTTGGTCCAACGTTGGTCCAACGAGATTGTCCAACGTCTTTTTCACTGCGAGTTACCGATGTTGGTCCAACGTTGGTCCAACGAGATTGTCCAACGTCTTTTTCACTGCGAGTTACCGATGTTGATCCAACGTTAGTCCAACGAAATTGTCCAACGTCTATTTCACTGCGAGTTAACGATGTTGATCCAACGTTGGTCCAACAAGATTGTCCAACGTCCATTTCACTGCGAGTTACCGATGTTGGTCCAACGAGATTGTACGACGTCTTTTTCACTGCGAGTTACCGATGTTGGTCCAACGTTGGTCCAACAAGATTGTCCAACGTCCATTTCACTGCGAGTTACCGATGTTGGTCCAATGTTGGTCCAACGAGATTGTCCAACGTCTTTTTCACTGCGAGTTACCGATGTTGGTCCAACGTTGGTCCAACGAGATTGTCCAACGTCTTTTTCACTGCGAGTTACCGATGTTGATCCAACGTTGGTCCAACAAGATTGTCCAACGTCCATTTCACTGCGAGTTACCGATGTTGGTCCAATGTTGGTCCAACAAGATTGTCCAACGTCTTTTTCACTGCGAGTTACCGATGTTGGTCCAACGTTGGTCCAACGAGATTGTCCAACGTCTTTTTCACTGCGAGTTACCGATGTTGATCCAACGTTAGTCCAACGAAATTGTCCAACGTCTATTTCACTGCGAGTTAACGATGTTGATCCAACGTTGGTCCAACGAGATTGTCCAACGTACATTTCACTGCGAGTTACCGATGTTGGTCCAACGTTGGTCCAACGAGATTGTCCAACTTCTTTTTCACTGCGAGTTACCGATGTTGGTCCGACGTTGATCCAACGAGATTGTCCAACGTCCAACGAGTTCCAACGAGTTTGCAAGTTTCCGACGTTGGTCCAACGTTGGCTTGCTACCTGGGAAGGGCCTTGCAAAATCAAACACATTCTAATCATCCAAATCAGATTTGGAAATGGGTGGATAGGTCCAAGGCCATTTCGGATAAACAAAAATAACAAATTGAAAAAAAAAAAAAAAAAAAACAAGATGAAGATTTAGTGTTAAAAAATGCACTTTCATAATTTCCCCGTACCTTTATGAGACCGTTTTGGCCATAAATGTCATTATAATAACCCTTAAATTTGTCTGAATATGACATGAGCGTCGATCCGTAATTGATACATATTCATCTTGAGGGATGATCTATTCATACATCCCACCCTGATGAATAGCGTAAATTTACGTAAAGGATCGACGCCGATAGAATATGACATGTTTGCCCAAGATTTGAGGTGACTTTGACCGAATGTGGCGGTTCTCAAGATTGGACGGGACTGCGGCTCCCAGCCACCCTCCCCACTGCCTCCTACACCTTTGCAATCAGTGGCGTAGCGTGGTCGGACGGATGGGGGGGGGGGGGGGGGCACAACTTTGGTATTTCTTATTTTTTTTTCAAAAAAATGTCCCCTTATTTTTTCTATTGTTTTTTTTCCAAATTATTTTTTTTGGGGGGGGGGGGGGCACGTGCCCCCTCGTGCCCCCCCCCCCCCCCCCCACCCCGTCGCTACGCCACTGTTTGCAATCAATGCCGGGATTCAATGCCGTCCCTGTCCCCCACTTTCAAATTCGTTCCCAGGATCTCATGAACAGCACTTCATCCACTGCTTCATCACTATAGCCTAGATCGCTAATTGTTATTGGTGTACGCATAGAGCTGGACTTGCGTCAATTCTAGCGTCGGTTGTGTCCTTGCCCCCATGTGGGATTCCCCGTATTACCCAGTTGGAACTCGGCTATTATCATACAACGGTATAACGACACCTCGTAACTCGTAACCGTGTAACATCATGTAGAGTTTGCACTCAATTTGTTATTAAATCGGAAAATGAGTAGAAATATTTGAATGATTTTGCGATAATCAAATCCGTTTCCCTAGGTATATAGGACAATGCTATTCTGTCGTAGAGTTGCACTGTCTAACTGGGGTCTAACTATGTAATATGGGGAGCTTGCTTTAACTATCCATACACGGTGTATAAATTAGCAAGTAGGTGTAATCAAGGTTATTTTTAGATTTGTGAATACTAGAGCTGGTTCTGCGTCAGATGTGAGTCCTTAGCCCTGGTGGAATTCCCCATTACAGTCGAACCCCGTCTTAAGCCCATCGCACACTACACAACTGAGCATCTGAACTAAAGCCATGCGCGCGTATTACATGCATGTAGTATTGTTCAGATACCGAATCATTCGTCGGATCGTGTAGTGTGCGGTGGGCATTAATCTCGCTACAACCATGCATAATTTGATAAATCCATGCAAACAAAAAAATGCTGTTTTTGGTTTCATATAATCTAATCCATTTTGCATGTTATTGTTTTGCTGCCTTGAATGATATTTAGTACGTTTTTGTTATAAAATAACTCCACGGTCAAAATTAATTTGTCATAACCTGATTAACGGGGTGCCACTGTGCACACGGTGGATGTATGATGTCACAAAGTCCATCCATGACAACGGGGCGTTGTCGATTGTTTGCGTTGTGTATGTGTATTGTCACATGTATGGAATAATTACATGTAGTTAAGTTACTGCGGAACTACATGTAGCGTATTATCGTACACAACCTACATCTTCGTCCGCCAGATGTTTTGATGGACGGTGTCTATCTGGAACTAATCTTTCTTGTTAATTAACTACGCTCATACCAAATGCACTACGCCTATATCTTTACATGTACAAGAATTGTGAGCGCGGTGTAAATCGGTATATACCTCCAGAACACTGCAATCCGTAATAATAGTAAACAAAAAAGGAGATTTGAACGTGAGTGGAGGATTCAATCATGGCGTCAGAATTTCCGCAGGACGGGCATGATAAGTGTGAGAAATGTGGTGATACTTGCGGGTCGGTGTACCGCGTTGATGAGAAGCAATGCCTCTGCGATCGCTGTCGGAACGACAAGGCGGCAAGCGGTTCGAACATTGGACAGAGTCGATTCAACATGGTGTGCGAGAAGCACGATGAAGTGGTGAAATTCTTTTGCGAGGACCACAATAACATAGCGTGTAGCTCGTGCTGCACTGTGGCACATCGCACGTGCACCGAGCTACTAGACATCGAGGATGCTAAATTAAACAAGAGCAGTGCGATCAGGAAAGCAAGCGAAAAAAACAAACAGTTGCAGTCTGATCTTGATGGACTACGCGCACGCGAGAAGGAGACGTCGGAAAGGGTTCTCGTGCATCTGGCATCGGTGGGAGACGAAATGCGCGACGCTTACGCTCGCGGGATAGCGGATGAGGAGAGAAAGGAGGAGGCTGAGACGGAGATGATAAAGCGCGAGGCTGAGGAGGAGATCCGGAGAGTCATCGAGAGGAGGTCGGAGAGACTGGCGCAGGCGAAAGTCGAAGCTGACAGCAGGAGGGCGCCGCTGAAACGCAGCCACGATCAGATGTCGAATACTCTGTCAAATATCTCTGATAACTACCGCAAGAGCATCAATGACTTGATGCATGAGTCGACCACGGCATCCTCGCGTATTTCGGAAAACATCGCCAAAAATGAGCAGCTTTTCCGCGACGAGAAAGCGCTCCTTCTGAGCGCACCAGAAGTAGTATTGGAATCAAGTGACCTAGAGGATAGTTACACGATTATGATAGAAGAAGTAGAATATATCACGCGTAAAGTCCTTACGACCACGTTTGTGCAGAGTAAACCTGACAAGGTGCAGTATATTCCCCTTGGACGAGTTGACGGCCATTTTGGATCATGGGAACTCGCTGATTCCTTCCACATCCCCGACGACGATGCGGGCCCGATTTTGGATTGCACCAACGGCGAGAAAATTCTCGTATGGTCGAGGAAAAGAGAGAAACTCGTTGACATCGATTTGGCAAAGAAAGAAACAAGAACGGTTGATCTGGAGAAATATGACACCTGTCGTGTTATGAATGTCACGATGAGAGACAAAGCAATCGTGTGCTCCTGGTCGGATCGGCGAGGGGGGTCCCAAGTTTTCACATACTATGATGAAGCTTGGAGAGTGATCAAAGAGGTACCCCACCCCACGGACTTGCGACCACGGCTTGTGGATATCGATGCTATCGGTGTGATTACTGCCTTGGAACAGAAATACATTCTAGAATCTGGGGAATTAGGATACACGTGCCCCCCTGACAAAGCACATAAGTGTCTCACCAGCTTACTCACTATGAACCCATCGGAGGACGGCGGATTGACCGTTCGCTTCACCCCTGTAACACAGCGCGATGGACAGGCCGGGCATGGGGAAGTCGGGGGAGATGCAGTCGAGCTAGGAGCAGATACACAAGGAACAGTTGGGCAAGAACTAGTCGGTATAGGAGGCGTCGGGCAAGCAGAAGTCAGCCAAGAAGGAGATGGACAGATGCAGAGCGGACAAGAGGACGTCGGTGGAGATGACCTTGGGCAAGACGCAGTCGTAGAAGGGGAAGTCGGGGAATGTGCAGTCGGGCAAGCGGCAGATGGGCAAGTAGCTGTCGGGCAAGAAACTGTCGGACACAGCCAAAAGCAGAGCGTGCAAGGCGACCCAGGTCAAGATCCGATTGGCCGGATCGACCATTCTATAACCCTTGCCAATGGTGAAATCCTAGCAATCATAGCAGGTGACCTCTGGCAAATCGATCGCACTGGTCTCGCTCGATCACTCCAGTCACCTTGTAAGATCGATCCAGTCATGTGGACCGTAGATCGATTAAGTGGGATGAACTATTTCATCGATAGGATACCAGGAAAAGATACAGCTAGGATCGTGATGCTGTCGCGTGACGGTGTAGCGAGCTCCACTGGTATTGATCTTGATCTGAACCGAAACTGTGGAATGGTGACGTCACTGAAATGCACTCCCTCGGGTGACTTGGTTGTCGTGGAAACGTACCCTAATAAAGGTGTTAAGATATTCAAGAGAGTTTAACGTGGTTTGATGTAAATGCACTGTTCAAAGGCATTTAAACCACATTTTTGTATTAATGGGTACTTGCAATTGGTTGATCTTGGGGTAGTACGCCCCACTAGGAGTTGAGATGATGTGCAAGATAATTTTACGGGTTAGAACTGTACCTGATGACCAATGAGGGTAATTATGCATCTCAGAATAGGGAACATATCTTTGCGCGTGCTCCCCCCTCCAAAATAATTTTGAAATTAACATAGGAAACATAAGGAGACGTAAACAAAAACCTAAATAGATACATAAGGTGTGCCCCAAATAATTGTGCATGGGGGTGTTGAAGGGGCGCGTACTTTTGAAAACAAAATAATACAAATACATAAAACATACGGTGTGCCCAAATAATGTTGCGTGCCCCGCAATCAGCCCATGGCATAAACAAATTGGTGTCGTGTGCAACTCGGCAGAAATTGGGGTTGGTATATTTAGGGGCCTTGCAAAGTTAAACAAATTCCAACCATCAAAATCAGATTTGGAAGTGGGTGTGTGGGTCTAGGGCTATTTCTGATTTTGAACAAAATCCCACCCTAATTAAAGATTTAGTGTACAAAACTGCACTATACTCGTCTCACTTTTAACAACTTTTAAAAAGTCATTATATGATTTGAGATTGTCTGTCCATGTCGGAGGATGTCGGTAATGGATTCCCCACCCCCCCCCCCCCCCCCCAACAGAAAATAGTTTGGATGGGGGTGGGGTGAGCTCTATCCAAAATATATTTGGATGTTTGGAATTGTTTTAACTTTGCAAGGCCCTTTAATCGTCTAAGACATTACTCAAGATGCATTTTAATTATGTTGTATAATGCTTGGATTTATTGTAACACTTATGGTTTAAATGTAATTATTATCATTTTGTAAATATGATATTTTACTCCAGAAAAGGATTATTATTCGGATTGTTTTTAATTAATCATAGTATGCCAACGCTATCCCAATTGTTAAGGAATTAAAACTTACGGCATATGATATAACTGATTTTAACATTGTAATTTGCAATAATTATGTGCATGTGTTGAAGGGGATACTTCCTATCGTTATGTCATCAAAACTGTTGAAAAGAAATGTTTATAATCATTATACTCGCAAAATCGTAAATCACAATATCATATACCACCCTGTTCTTAAACATATTCACCTATTCTCAATGGTTTCAAACAGTGTTTTACATGTGACTTGTACATACATATATCCTGTATTAATCAAATGATTGATACCTTTATCATTTGTATTTATAATAAGCACTTTGTGAATTGTGTTAGTTTTTAAAAAGTTGTACATGATGTTCTCATCAGAGGTCAACGTCTTATAATTGGCTCCAAGCACTTTTCGTTGACCCCACGTTCTCATAAAATGTTTAAATTTATCGTTATTTATGTACATAGTTTCATTTGTTTATGCATTTTATATAAACTCTACATTGTATTGATGATTTTCAATGAAGAATTGAAAAAAATACAAAATGATATTCATCGCACTCACTCTGTACATACTTGAAGATATTTTTAAGTAGTTGTTGTCTTGTTGACGATTTCTCTGTTTGATAATTATTATTTTAACACAAAACATCACATGCTTAATTTTGTTATCTAAATGGTTGAAACCAATACATTTTTAAAAGCGCCAATTTGTGTTTGAAAGGCTCTAAATTGAATGATAACAGGATAATTACCTATTCGTTTGTAATTTTGTATACCTTTTGAGCATTGTATATATATTAGTTAGTTATGTTACGTATGGTGCAGTTTTGGGCCACACAAATTAAGTTTAACCAAAATTTACAAACTAAGATGATTTTAAGTAGTTGTCGATGATCCTAGCTCTATTGGATTATTATTGTATAAAACATCACAATCATGCACAATTTGAAACCAATGCGTCTTTAGAAAGCGCCGTCTTGTGTGTTAAAGGCTCTTATTGAATAATACCATGCTTTTTACTAGGATTAGTTTGTTATGACGGTGCAGTTTTGGGCCACCCAAATTCAGTTTGATCAACATTGTACACATCTGTTTAACGAAAGAGAAAGTTGGAAACCGAAAGCTGTTCCATATTTCTATGTCATAATAATTGTTGATAAACTGCATAGGTAGTCTGTAAAATAGTTTAAATTATTTCATGGGTGGATTGCATTTATTTCCACATGCATGACATGTGTCTGCATTCATTGAAACCCGGTATTGTAAACAGAAGACTAATTACCCGTTGCAAAAAGAAATACAATCGATTTCAGGCATGATAGATTGTAAGTTACAATTAATCGTTAATCAGATCATGTTTTCTACATGCGCAAATCTGATTAGTTGAAGCACGCACGTTTTATGACTTATAATCATTTGTAACTTATAATCGATTGTATCGTTTTCTGCAACGGGGCCGGGCCGAGAACACGACTTAATAATAATCCTAAACTGAGGATCTCAATGATTTAGGCCCCTTAAAATCCACTCATTTATAGCTTGAGCGGACGTTTATATCGTTATTGTTCACTTGAGCACGGTTTGGTGAAATGACCTACACATTTTATTAATATTATGCTAGATTTGCTTTTGCCTTTACTTCAGTAGACCAACATCAGTATGGTTATTATTAGAATATGTAACATGGAAATTATAATGATAAACCGCGCGCTTATTGGTGTATAGTGGGCAGTTATTAGATTATATTTCAAAATATATCTTTATTGAACATGTGGAGACGCTGCTTTTTGTACAATCAAATGTCGGAATAATAGTTATATCAGTTATTGTAATCTAATAAATGTAAATGACAATCATTTCAATTTCCACCTGATTTTTATTTTTGGATATAAGTTTTGGAATGCTCTTTAATTTAAACCTTTTATTAATAGTGTTTTGTTTGTTTGTCTGGATTTACTGGAGGTGATTCATGACAGTGCGCGCTGTGTGTGGTGGGGTGGGATGTATGTGTGCGTGTGTGTGTGCGTGTATGTGTGTATGTATATGTGTCTGAATAGGTGTGTGTGTGTGTGTGGGCAGTGGCGTAGCGTGGTCGGACTGATTGGGGGGGGGGGGGGGGGGGGGCACACCTTATGTATTTCTTTGTTTTTTCAAAAAATTCCCCCTTATGTTTTCTATTGTTTTTTTGAAATTATTGGGGGGGGGGGCACGTGCCCCCCGTGCCCCCCCCCCCCCCCGCCCCCCCCCCCCCCGTAGCTACACCACTGTGTGTGGGTGACTGGTGTGTGTGTGTGTGGGAAGGGGGCGGGATGACTGGTGCGTGCGTGCGTGCGTGTGTGTGTATGCGTCTGAATATAGGTTATGTGTGTGTGTGTCAGTGTGTGGGGTGTATTTGTGTGTTCGTGTGGGCGTGATTACGTATTTGTTCATGCGCGTGTGTGTGTGTGTTTGTTTGTATTCGTGTGGGTGACATACATATCTTGTATTTATTGTATTGCATATCTGATAAGGCAACCAAGACAGTTTTTAGTTATTTGTTCGTTCGTTTGTTTATTAATTTGTTTGTTTGTTTCAGTGTGTGTGTGTGTGTGTGTGTGTGTGTGTGTGTGTGTGTGCGTGTGTGTGTGTGTGTGTGCGTGGTGTGTGTGTGTGTGTGTGTGTGTGTGTGTGCGTGTGTGCGTGTGTGTGCGTGTGTGCGTGCGTGTGTGTGTGTGTGTGTGATTGTGTGTGTGTGTGTGTGTAGGCCTCCATGTAATTAACATGTATACGGTCAAACGAGACTCGGCAGAGAGGTTAAAGGGGAATCCAACTGAGGGGGGGCACACCTTATAAATATATATATATATATATTTTTTTGTCCCCTTGTGGTTCCTATTGTTTTGTCAAACTATTATGGGGTGCCCCATGCCCCCCCCCCCCCCTCCCCCCCCTCGCTATGATACTGATAACGACCGCAAACTTGGGGGGATCGCATGCAACAATGGGAAACAATGTTATCAAAATTCTCTATGAATGTAACCTAGCTATATGCACCGTGGGTTATTTTCTTGTTACTCTTATAGGTGGTCACAATATACACAGGTTTGACTGTACATAACGTAGCGCAGCAAGGTGTGATTGAGTGTGTGGTCAAGCACATTTTGTCCGATTGTTTGTGTGTGTAATACAAGACTACGATACGATCTCAAAACACTCTCACTATACGGATTACGTCATTGACCTGGGTGCGGATTATGGGGAATCCCCGATCGAGACTGCCGGGCCGGGGAATACCCGCCTTCCTACATCAGTCATCACGTCATCGAAATTCCATATCAGGCTGTATCAGCTGTCACAGCTCTACATGTATCCAGTTGCAGCAGTCTCGTACGCCTTGACCTCTCCGCAATGTTTGTGTACGTTACCGTCCACCTTTGTGTAGACATCGACAAAGCACAGTCTTATCAGAGGACAGAGAGTTGAGCAGACGTACGTGTACATGCACTAGTACTGCACTCATCAGATTATCAGGGTACGAAACTCCTGATTCATGTATGTATACATACTTTTCAGTCTTCTGTACGTTGATTGTTGCTACTCTACGTGTATTTTAAACTTCAGTTGCGCATACATTACTCCATCTAACGCGATTTTGCGTGTACAATATCATTTCTGACTGACAGCTATAGCTGCTTGTGTAATTGGAGTTTGCTTGCACCATCGGGTCACGGCACTGAGTTACAAACAACAATCTATCATTCATTGTGCATCTCAATCTCATCTAGCCTGTCGGGGTACACTGAAAGGTAAGCACATTATACTAACACCATAACATTGTGCTTATTCAGCTGACATGTACACGATATACGTAAACTACAAAGATAACTCATGTCCACGGGAACTAGGTGGGTTGTGTACAGAGCCCATGGGAACTAGGTGGGTTGTGTACAGAGCCCATGGGGATTTCAGAATATCGGAGTGAACGGGTTAATGGATATACATTTTACATGTACAGTTGCTATGTGTTTATGACATTAACCACGAAATGTTTTCCATGTTGCCTAGTTGGGCAATTGAAATCAAGATTTTTCTAATTTCAGTGGCCTAAACATGGTGGCCTTAAAGGAAAACAACATGTTATGTGATATTTAGGTTTGGTTATAGACCTTTGATTTTGGGCCTGCAAAATGTGGTATGTTAGTTAATTGTCTGTATTTTATTTGTTTGTTTCTCATTTGAAACAAACGAATGATATAAAATGCTTGTTTATTTTTTGTTTGATTCATAATTATAATGTTTCCTTTTAAATAATTTCCTATAACTGCCTACTATTTGTTAGCTTCTTCTTTTCTATTATTACATAATATTACCTTTTGTGTTTACCAGGGGTGTCGATCCGTTTTTGAGATTGGGGGGGGGGGGGGGGCGAAATTTGAAATTTTTTCCAGAGTGACCACTGATAGAGCTAAAAGCCCCACATTGGCATGCCCGGAAGTTTTATTATGCGCTCATTGAAAGTGTCTTGATGGCTCAAAGACCTGACTTTGGGGGGTACCCACATTTGGGGACAATAATGGGGGTCCAGGGGGCGGAGCCCCCGGAAGCTTTTAGATTTCATACATTTGCTCCTAGCATGGATGTTAAAATTGTATAAAATAGTGAACCTACTCATAACGTATTTTTAAAGGGCATAGCGAGGAAAAGACTGAGCCTTGCATGAGATGGATCCACGTGATCATGACTATAGAGCCATCAATATAGTCTAGGGCATTGGGCTCCCATGAAACTAAGCAAGGGCGTCAACAATTTCTCAAAAGTGTAGGGGAGACATTGCGAGGAAGCGAAGCGACCGAGCAGGGGAAGGTGGGGGAGGGGGTGTCCCCCTCCCACAGTAGCAAGCTTTTGTATTTTTGGGCGTGAAATTGTGCGATTTGGTGCACACCTGAGACAGAAATTTCACGTAATATGAAGTATATAGGTATGGAACCAAACATAAATAATGACAAAGGGAGGGGGACAATCTGCTCCTTTTTCAAATGTGGGGGGAACATGATATTCCAATTTGATTTGCGTTCAGCGCATATGTACCGAGATTATTTTAATTTCTGTGACGGTGTGCTATCTATAGATGAGGGTTTAATAAACTTCGTTTGAGGTGTGCGTTTGAGAAATTTCGCTGCCCAACACATTTCAAAAGGTGAGTTCCCGCAACCCAAATGAAACTTGCAATATGAGAAACTGTATGCGCGCGAAGCGCGCGGCAAAAAAGGGATTTACAGTCCTTTTCAAACTAAAAAACGGCTATTTTGAAGATTAATTATTAACTAGACATGAAATTCGTCATAGACGAATTAGGTGATCCGTACCCATTTGAAAATTTATCTTTTGAACCTTTCCACAACAAGTTTAAACCAATTTTATTTGGAGGAAATCTTACACAATTATCATCGTAGAGGGCAATCAACCTAAACATATATTATATATGTTGAGTCCATACAGTTATGATCAAGACTCTATGGTTGGGCCCAAGATAACAAGTAACAAAACAGGTCTAGGCCTATTATTTTAGTAAATTTTAGTAACACACACACACACACACACACACACACACACACACACACACACAATCACTCTCACATGTACATGTATATGTCTATACCAGGTCTATACAAATTTAAGGGAGGGTATGGGATGGTTATTACCCCCTCCCATTTGGAGCCCGTTCGAAATTTGTGTTTAAAACATCACTCTAATTAGAAGCGTGGTTATTATTAGTATTCTTATGTATTTTTATAAAGATGTAATGTTAAAAATAGCGGGGAATTATTGTACAGGCCATTGCCTCCCCCCCCCCCCCCCCCACACCCCCACCCAAAGAAGGGAGGGGGGTATATTACCCATCCCACCCCCTCCCCCGATCTATACGCCCGTGAACTCTACCAGTCCAAACTGGAGCTAATCTGTGAGCATGGATCATCTTACAAGATGATCTTTTACAAGTGTCTTTATTCACGTCCGTAGGACACTATAATACAACACATAAATAATACACTTTCCAAATTGAAAGGGTTAAGGTTTCAGATACAAGTCTGCTTTTTGTCACACTGGCTCTACTGAAACTACCTTTTCACATTGGTGATATATTCCTAATATTTTTCTACAAATATATTAACTGTATATTTCATTACTTTCATTACAACTAAAAATTCATATAGCATTTTCCATCACGAAAGCATTAATTTAGTCAGTATGCATGTCTAAAACAACAAAACAATGTATTATCGAGACAAGTATTAATCCCCACTTCGTGATATTCTGAAGCATAATAGATAATCCAATAATTATCACCACCATCATTAACACGTGTAACATAGAATCAGGAATAATCACCTTTAATGCACAGCATACTCGATCCCACCTTTGTGATATTCTGAAACATAATAGATCATCCAATAATCATCACCACCATCATTAACACGGTCGTGTAACATAGAATGTTCCGTCATGATATGTTAGTCAACACACACCTCTCTTAAATTGTTTACTCCATGGTATGAAACACACATGCATGATATGAATGAAGAAAGGAATATTGTGCTATACGTTGGTGTTTAAACATACAGTGAGAATCACAATTCCTTCCCCATACATTATTTCATTTCTAATAGGGATACTACGCACAAATGCTAGGGGTGAGAGACTATTTTGACCGTTACTGGAAGGAGGGGCGTTTCATAAAATTGTATGATGTAGTATGAGGGCGAAGACCCTAACATTGGGGAGGGTGTTCTGGTCTCGTTAATTGGCAACGCATAATATGCATAAATTTGATGTGCGCTGTATTGAGAATCAATTACTGTTTTCAAACATCTAATTAAAAACGCCATAAGTTACGAAACAAAAGAAATATAACGGCTTACCTGGAATTTCTTGAAATATTTGTATGCTAAATTGCAATAAAGGAAAAACAAATGTTGCCATTATTTGAGCAAATTAATAGGAACATATTATTTTTCCTCAATATCTCCACTACAACATATCAAAATTGTAGACGTATTCGAGCGGAATCGAAGGAGATAGAAGCACAACTGCACCTTCCAAACATAATATAAAATTTATGAAATCAATCAAAATTAAATTTTCGCTTTTCATGGCAATTTGATGACGTCATGATCTCCGGTTTGCAAACTTTGAATATCGCACTATACCTACAACTCATACTCTATCATGAAAACATAACGACCAAAATACTGAACATGGATTTTGAAATTTATGATCAATTGAACAGGGCATGTTTTTACCACATTTTCACATATTTTACGTATGGCAGCACGCGCGGATTTCATGTGTAGCACGCGCGCATCGACACATTTCCGGTCGGAAAGAGATAGTAATTGTTCAGAATCGTCCCAGCTACAAGATATCAAAACTTGGGACAGATTCAAGCAGAATTGACCGAGATATCGGAATCCAAACACGATATATACATAATCGCAAATGATAAAATCGTTGAAAACTGCTAATGTTAACTTCTCATGGTCATATGATTACATAATGAGGTTTGGTTGGCGATAAGGATGCATGACGTTGTATCTACAACTCATTCGTCTGCAAGGAAAAATATTTTTAACAAAATTGCCCGTGGATTTTAAAAATTATTATCAATTAAAAAAGGGCATATTTTGTACATATTTTGTGCATAGCACTCGCGGATTTTAAAGTTTTACGCCCTCCTGTTCGAGCGTTTTTGGTCGAGGAGATCTGGAAACTGTTTTAATTTATCATAGAAAGCATTGGGAACAGTTTCCAAAAAAAAACGCCATTTTTTTGTTCCGTGCGCGCTACGCGTGAAAAAGCGCACGCGCACGCGCGCAAAATTTTGAAATGCTCGGAATGACCTGAAACGTATGGAAAATTGGTTCGCCGGTTGATTTGAGAATTTTTCAAGGATTTTTACCCTTTGACGCGCGCGTACGCGTCCGTCGTTGTCCGTACGACCTTGGGTGCGACATTTTTATATAGCCCTTGAACTTAGCTTGCCATGTACAGAATTTGGTGAAAATATACCATTACGTAAGAAAGATATGGGCTGTTGAAATATTTCACAAAATGGCGTCTCCATGACGTCACAGGGTAGTACCGTCATAATCATTACCCAGGTGCACAATTTCGGACCAAGGTCTATTATGTTCACCAGGTTTCATTATCATATCCCCAGCCAAATTTTACAGACACGAGACACAAAAAACGTACAAAGAAAAAAATAAAAAATAATTGTGTTTCCACAATTGCGGTATATTTGGAGATCGTAATGACCGCGGGAAATAAAGACGGATCGTGATAGCGTTATCAAAATGATGTCGAATGAAATCGGAATGACCGCGGGAAATGACGACGGATCGTGGTAGCGTTATCAAATGATGTCGCATGATAATTTGATATGTTATGAACAAGATCTTATCGAGATCGAGCCTTGTAACATGACACGAATTATATACACAAAGCCAGAGATGATCGTGAAGTATTGTGCGATTGTGGAAACACCCCGCTGAGTAATAACAAAAGGTGATACGCTATACGTATCACCTAATAATTGTGTTTCCACAATTGCGGTATATTTGGAGATCGTAATGACCGCGGGAAATAAAGACGGATCGTGATAGCGTTATCAAAATGATGTCGAATGAAATCGGAATGACCGCGGGAAATGACGACGGATCGTGGTAGCGTTATCAAATGATGTCGCATGATAATTTGATATGTTATGAACAAGATCTTATCGAGATCGAGCCTTGTAACATGACACGAATTATATACACAAAGCCAGAGATGATCGTGAAGTATTGTGCGATTGTGGAAACACCCCGCTGAGTAATAACAAAAGGTGATACGCTATACGTATCACCTAATAATTGTGTTTCCACAATTGCGGTATATTTAGAGATCGTAATGACCGCGGGAAATAAAGACGGATCGTGATAGCGTTATCAAAATGATGTCGAATGAAATCGGAATGACCGCGGGAAATGACGACGGATCGTGGTAGCGTTATCAAATGATGTCGCATGATAATTTGATATGTTATGAACAAGATCTTATCGAGATCGAGCCTTGTAACATGACACGAATTATATACACAAAGCCAGAGATGATCGTGAAGTATTGTGCGATTGTGGAAACACCCCGCTGAGTAATAACAAAAGGTGATACGCTATACGTATCACCTAATAAACGTGTCTTTCCCCTCTTTGGCATTATATCACTCGATTTTTTTCTTCCTCATTTTCGGAATTATTGGGGGGGCGAAATGATATGTTCGCCCCCCCCAATATTTTCACTGGGGGGGCGACCGCCCCCCCCTGCCCCCCCAGGATCGACACCCCTGGTGTTTACTTGTTTTTTTTAAAACTTGTTTTTATTGTTTATTTGCATGTATTTTTCCTAATTGTTTGAATATTATGCGTTTCAATGTTCCATGTTTGTTTCATGTTTGTTTCATGTTCATTTTGTTCCCGATTTGTCCGATACTTATATATGCTTATTCTATTAAAATTGTTTTTTATTTTCTTTTTTTTGTATGGTTTCCAATTTGTTTATTAGTGTTTTATTTATTTACCCTTTGAATAATAATATATTATCGATTAACTATGACTGAAGCACCTCTAAGCGATTATTACCGAGGTCATATTTGTTTCTTATTTCCCACATTATTTGTCAACTGATATATGTTTCTTATATCTGACTTTACACCACCGTAACGGCCAATAAGTCGGGAAAACTGATTTTGCTGCCCGGTTTTGCTGCTTTTCATAAATCATTAAATTATAAGTCATTACCTTTAAAATTGTGTATCATTTGTCATATGGACTAAGCAAACCCTCTCAAAATGAACACCAACTATTTGGAATATGGCTGAAGCATTTAAAAAAAATAGGGAGATACGGGCCATTAAAGCGCTGTAATAAGATCACATTTTTAAGATTAAAAAATTATATATCAGCATGATTTCCGACGCTCAAATGTTACAGAAGCTAAATTAAGATATGCCTATTCAGGATATAACAAAATTCTAAATCCCTTATTTTCAACAAAACTTTGCTATTTTAGCTAATAAAAGAGAAACTACCACAGCGACATAACGGTAATTTTGTGGTGTAAGGTCACATACATGTATGTACGTTTGCTTATTATTTGTTTTACTCATATCTGTGCAGATCTGCCACCATGCCAAGGGTACTGATGAAAGTCGTGTTGGACGGTACGGAAATCCGAAGCACCCCCGTAGACGTACACGACATGCAGTCACTGAAGAACCGAGCGGCAGAATGGTGCGCTGAGGTACGTGACGGCAAGGCAAAGCTATTCCGCGTGCTCTTATACTGCAACTACTTCGAGGACTACATCGACGCATTATCCGACCACGTTTTCCAAGACAAGCAGAAATTCTGTCTCATCTTTACGAGTACGTCGATCATGCGTCAGACTTCGTTGCCGACCACGGCTGAGCCATATCGCATCAAGGGCAGCGTGGGCGATACCAAGATTGACGTCGAGATCGATCGTCCTTTGGCCGCCATGCTTCTCGCAGGAAGCCTTGTTGTAGTCCCGGCTATAGCAATCTGCGTTGCTGGTTTTTCAGGCAAGTCCCCTAACAAGGGCGCACTTGGAATGTTCGGATCCATCTTCAAGCAAATCGACAACCCAAAGAATAACTAGTAACCATGGTAACAACAATTGTATAATAGAATCGTATTTCGTCTGTTCTGTTTACAGACATGTATTGGTTAAAATTGTGTTAACACTCCAGTTGGCAATCACTTCAATTTACCCAATGACTCCATCTCTGACGTGATTCAACAGGGAATATAATATCTAGGTAACTGTCCGGACACACTCCGCTCAAGCGGAGAGAAGTTTTGGATAAGACGTCTGTGCATCATTCACCCCCGTGGTCTCAACATCCAAGAAGGCAGTGATTAACCTTTGTAACTTTTCCCCTTCATTGTCTGCACCACCACCATCCTGCTATGATTGAAAGCTAGGCTGTATACGATTCTCATTAATTTTATCTAACCATTTGTTAATAATATTGATCTCATATGAATTAATTTACATGTATTGTGATCTCTTCGAATAAAGCATTTTTATTTACTCATTATATGCATGTAACTGTGTTTATGCTATGCTTTATAATTTGTTGGATATGTGGAAAATAAACTAATAAATCATATAAAGTCAACTCAAATCAAGATGTGCACAGGATATGTATATTGCACGTATACGAAACTATAGTATAAATAAATAATACGTGTGAGACGCACATTGCACACCCAGAAAAGACAATTGAACATTTTGTAAACTTTACAAAACAGAGAGTTTAATTTTACAAATAAAATCAAGAATATACGATACTATTGTTAATTGAAGTGATCGCTAGTATTACAAAAGATTGAAGGAAATAGGTCTAAATAGTCACGACTAGTAGCAAATTAACTGTACAGGGTAAATAATGTACAAATACACGATTAACTGGTGCTCCTACGACATGTAAAGAAGTGGAATCTGTTCCACTTGTCTATAAAAACATGTTCTTGATATGATTTGACAATCCTGTAATTACTGGTTTTGGGCTCAGTTATAACATATGAGATGTTCGCATTATTATCGTCATCCTTTTCAACAATGCATATAATTTTAGCTATGAAATTTTAAGTAAAATTTCACTAAATTTATTAACGCAGGTGTATTTTATTTTTCAAGTCGTTTACTATTCAAAGATGATCAAAATGAATAACGAGAGTGTTGAAACCGTAACACATTATGCAAATATACTTTCAGTCAGGAACGTTGAAATGTTCCTTTTCTCATCCATGTCATGTCGAAATAAAGATTGCTTTATGACATACAAAGACTTTGAATGTTTTTATTCAAACAGAGAAGTCATACTAATACTACTTCTAATAACAATTGTCATATTTATAACACTGGCATATCTTTCAAAAGACACTTCTGACGCACAATTACCAATATTACCCGGTTATACATTACTGTATTATGTAAACATATACACAATAAACATTTTCATCATAAGAATCACGATTAAATGAATCATGCATTATTAAAATTGACATTTTAGTAATGTCAGTTACGAAAACATTACGTAATATTTCCACCCAATACAACACCTTCATTTAATTCCAGTTATATATCTGTTAATTTCCTACAAAATATACAATCATGAAATGCACATTATATAATAACAAATGGAGCGCGCTTCTGAAAATGAATGCTCGTTACCATTTCACAAGCGATCATATGACAGGTTCGATTTAAGAACAATATTTGATAAAGCATACAATGTAATATACAATATTCAAATATACAAATGCACAAATATAAATATAACATGCATCAAGTTAAATACAAGCAAGTTGAGACATTATATATGCTATCGATACTACCTTTTAAATACAAACATCAACAAATAAAACACTTTCCATTCTTGAATAGTTAAAACAAACAAATTGTCTCATATTACGAAAACAAAAAAATTGTCCCATGGCATACGAAAGAGTAAATGGTTAGAGTTAAATACAGCAACTTATTGCAATATAATACAATACACAACCAAACCTGTATTAGTGGCCACCTGTCTACATACAGCATACATTTTGCCTATAATACATAACGTGCTTCTATGCAGAGGAAAACGGATTATAGAACTTGTCTAATTTACAGGTTTCTCTGGTCAGTATGAACGGTTAACGATTTAATAGAACGAATCAAGTTGAATCATATGTCATGATTGTATGGAACTTGATGAATTAGTGTGCATTGTCATAAAACTTCAGTGCTGTTTATAACTTTATTGTATGAACTAATAACGTTTTTATAAAGCGCATAAAGTTAATTAACTACTGTATTGTATTTGTTATATAAATTAATTTTGTTTATTAATTTCTTGAATATTAGGTTATCTGTGTAGTGTAGTTAAAAGAATAGTTGAGCTTCTGGTAAGGAGAGTACAGTTTTGGTGAAACTGAATTTTAGTAACCAAAACCTGCATCATTACATTACAAACTAATAGTTATAACTAGAAAGGAACACAAAATTACAAATGACGTAGTAAAGATCATGTTATCAATTAAAAAGAGCCGTAAAAACGTAAGAGGGCGCTCTCTAAACACTCATCGATTTCAACCATTTTGAATGAAATATTGTGCATGTGATGTTTTGTTGAAATAGTGATTAGATAGAGAAATAACCAAGAACTATTTAAATACCTATTTTTTAACTTTTTGAAAAGAGGAAGCATTTTTTTGAATTTTTAACGGCTGGTTCAAAATTCTCTAGTAAACCTGGGGCCCCAGCTTTATTACAAATTGTTATATCTATGGATATTTCAGCCGTCTCTGAACCGATTTGATCAAACAAAGATGATTTTATTCGTTTGTCTCGCAATGTATGGTCAAACTAGGAATCTAAACGATCATGACGTTTCGTATGCTACTGCAATACTTTGTCAAATGATAATATTTGTTCCGATACTATATCCGCAATGGATTATATATTTACTATTAAAGATGATTTTATTAATTAAATATTATGCTCTTTCAAATTTTACACTCAGTTTTTCATTACCTCACAAAAAAAAAAGTAGTCTAGCGTTCTCTACCAAAACTCAACTATCCCTTTAAACTAGTACATAATCAAGTCAATAAAATGATTAAGATATTATTCCATCGTTATTTGAACTAAGTGTAATATTTTTGATAAAGCATATGACCATTAGACAATGTCCAGTAAGCAGGTATGATACTCGAAGAGATAGATAATTTCGAACACACAAGTAACGTACCCCTAATTAACAGATGTGTATAATTTTATAAGTGATAATTGTCTCAACGGTTCAATATGACCATAATATTTTTGCACTAGTAAAGACGGTTTGTGATGCAAAATCAGAGATATTCATCAATTTTGCTGAATGAGCACAGATTTAAGACAAAATGACCCACTTTTAAAAGTATTTTCTCTCAAATGTGTGCTTACCTCAACCATGAATTATGGTTACCTCTTATTTTTAATATTGTTTTCCTGATATACCATGGAAAATATCAGGCGAACAAAATCTTGAACGAAAGTATGAATTGTTGTTTTAGGGGGTAGTTACTTTTTGTGTGCGGTTTAGATACTACGTCGTGGCTAATACATAAGTAACATAATCCACTGTAATATAGACAACACGATAGAGAAAATGCAGTATAAACATGATATATAGGACTTTGATATACAGTATCCATGTATCAGACAGAGGTTGTAGAGGGATGGCGGGGGGGGGGGGGGGGGGAGTGGGGCTCCAAGGCACGAACCCCCTCGCCCCTCAGCCTTTGTGTTTGTTTGCTTCTTTCTTTTATTTCTATATATATGTGAGCATTAGTCCAAACATCCAAAAGCAAGTTAAATATGACCTTGGTATACAGGATTTGGCACTGGCATTTTGGGAGAGGTGGGGGCGGGGGGGGGGGGGGGGTGGAGAGGTGCGCCCCTCTCTTCCACTCAGGCTTATTTGTTCGTTTGTTTATTTGCTTCTTCTTTTGTTTTGCTAGACTGTAGTCCTTGATTTGGGGACTTAGCAAAAGTCAAAAGCATGATAAATAGGACTTTGGTACGCAGTATCAGAAAGATGGAGCAACAAATACTTCACGTAAGCGAGCAAAATGATCTGATTTTTCGTCGTTGGAAACTGGTTATTCTTAGTAACCTACTTTAATCTAAATTCATCCTACGTGTGTGTTTCAAAACGATGAACATCCTACATTCTTACAAAGATGTGTTCGCGTCTACGACTTACACTATAATGAATCGTACAAATAGCGCAACAGTTATTGAATACTTTTGACAATGATGATGTCCATCTCAGTTACAACAACAGCGCGCCGCCGGAAGCAGTTTTGGATTGGGGGGGGGGGGGGGGCAAAACCCCAAGGGGGCTCACAATTTTTGTGTGTAGGGGCTCATGCCCAACCACACTCTGGGTTGCCAACTTTGAGCCATATGTGAGAGTGAGACATTGCGAGGGAGCGAAGCGACTGAGCGGGGGGAGGGTGTGGGAGGGGGGTGTCCCCCCTCCCACTGTAGGGAGCTTTTGCATTTTTGGACTTGAAATTGTGCAATCTGGTGCATACCTAGATAGGAAATTCGGCTGTATTTGGGAAAGCGTGATATGATTTGATCGACCAGAAAGTTTTAATATATTTTTCACGTAGAAAACAAATAATTGACACACTAATAAATTTGTACCCCAAAACACACACAACAACATAAACCATAATTATGCAACATTATGTATGATCCAACAACACACAGCCAATAATGAGTCCCGAGGGAACGAAGCGCCTAAGGGCTGGGGCAGGGAGGGAGGGGGAGGGTTTGGGAGGGGGTATCCCCCTCCCACGATAAGAAATATTTTGCATTTATGGACTTGAAATTGTGCAATCTGGTGCAAACCTAGATAGGAAATTCGGGCTTAAGATTAACTGTATCTGGGAAAGCGTGTTATGATTTGATATATTTTTCACGAAGAAAACAAATAATACTGACGCACTAATAAATATGCACCCAAACTCACACATATATATTGTTTTTAGTGTCATACACAGTTCCAACATAAACCATATGGCGCATGTATGATCCAACAACATGACCTACAGCCAATAATAAATTCCGAGGGAGCGAGGCGACCGAGGGCTTGGGCAGAGCCAGAGGGGGAGGGTTTGGGAGGGGGTATCCCCCTCCCACGGGGAAGATTTTGCATTTATATACTTGAAATGGTGCAATTTGGTGCACTTCATGCCATACCTGTGAAGGAAATTTAGAATCCGAGTTAAACAAAAAAAAGAATAAAATGTCTATGCTCTCATCAGATGTTTACAACAAACTGAGATAATCTGTTCGCGCGCGAAGCGCGCAGCGAAAATTGAAAATGGATGTATAAACTAGTCTTTGAACGTTAGCTCATACATTTGATTTGTCTTTCCCACTCTTTTTTTTTTGGGAGGGGGAGGGGGGGGGCTTTTTGGGGGGGCAAAATTGCGTTTTGCCCCCCCCCCCCCACCTTTTGGATTGGGGGGGGGGGGGGGGGGCGGCCGCCCCCCTGCCCCCCCCCCCCCCCCCCCCCCCACTTCCGGCGCCTAAGTTGACATGGTTGACGTGATTTGGTTGTCGCTCACATTTGATTGAGCTTGAGCTTATGCCGTTCACTCCAACGGTGGGTTGAGTGGTGGCATCCGCTTCATGAATCCTTGCCATTTGCGCCGGTCTCTTGCTAAGTGACTTGCCTCTGCTATTGATTGCAAATTTCTTTTGGCGCAGTCTGCTCTCAGACAGTCCGTCCATCTCTTTGGTGGTCTTCCCCTTGGTCTGTTCCCCTTGACTCTTCCTTCCATTGTGAGTTTGGGGAGACGCGATGGTTTCATCCGCTGGACATGTCCAAAATAGCTGAGTCTTTTCTTGGAGATTTGGTCGATTACAGTTTGGTGTGTGTTGAGCTGTGTCCTGATTGATGTATTTATAATTCTGTCCAGTCTCGTTACTCCTAGTATTCTCCTGAGACATGCCATCTCGAACGTTAGTAGCCTGTTTTCATCTTCCTTCTTGAGGTTCCATGTTTCGGCTCCATACAGTAGTATTGACATGACTAGGACTTTATACAGTTTGGTTTTTGTTGATGTCCTAATGTGTGCTGACTTCCATATGTTGTTCAGTCTTTGGACTGCTCCCATACTCCATAGCCTTCCCAATTCTGTGTTTTACCTCTTCAGTGGTGGAACCGTTCTCGTGGATTATTCCTCCAAGGTAGGTGAACTTTTCCACTTGCTGTAATTGTTTGCCGTCAATGAAGATGGTAATTTTGTTGCTCTCAGTCCTGCTGATGTTCTGGACTTCCGTTTTATCAATGTTAATCTTCAGGCCAAAAGTAGAACTGCTGCGGTGGACGTTATTGACAAGAATCTGGAGATCTTCTTTGCTTTCAGCGATCAGTGCGATATCATCTGCAAATCTTAGGTTGTTGATGACATTTCCGTTGATGTGCACTCCAATATTGGTGTCCTCAATGGCATATCTCATTACCAGTTCTAGTAAGATGTTGAAGAGCTGGGGTGAGATCACGCATCCCTGTCGTACTCCTGTTGTAGTTCTAAACCAGTCAGTGAGCTCTCCATTAACTCTCACTGCACTGTGAGATTCCTCGTATAGGGCTTTCAGGAGGTTGATAATCTTTTCAGAGAATCCAAAATACTGGACCGCCTTCCAAAGGCCTTTCTGCCATACTGAGTCAAAAGCTTTCTCCAAGTCAATGTAGCAGCAGTACAAACTTTTCTTCTTTTCCAAGTATTTTTCTGTTATTTGTCTTCGTGAGAATAGCTGGTCAATTGTTGATCTTCCAGGTCTAAAACCTGCTTGTGCTTCTGATATGATTTCTTCTGATCTGTTGAGGATTCTTCTCTGGATGATGAGGGTCATTACTTTCCCAGCATGGCTGAGCAGGCTGATGCCCCTGTAGTTGTTGCAATTGAGTTTGTCTTTTTTCTTGTAGATGGGCGTGATGATGGCTTTTCCCCAGTCATCAGGGAAGACTTCAGTGCTACATATTTGTTCGCAAAGACGGTGCAGAATGCTGATGCCTGTTTCTCCAGATGCTTTGATTTCTTCTGCGGTAATGCAGTCAAAAACAGGAGACTTTCTTTCTGCCATCTTGTTCACTGCCTCTTTTACTTCCTCTCTCATGATTCCTGGTTCAGGAAAGCTGTTTGGCATTTGGGGGATTCTATTTGCTATGTCTTCGTCTATTGGATTGTTCTTGTTGTAGAGTTCTTCAAAGCTTTCCTTCCATCTGGATTTGACGTCTTCAAGTTCAGTTATGACGGTTCCATCTTTGCTTTTGACGGACTGCATTCTGGTGGTTGATTTCCTTGTTATAGTCTTGATTGCAGCATATACTTCTTTGGATTTTGCTGCTTGGTGAGCTTGATCCACTTTGCTGCATAGTTCTTGCAGCCAGTTGTCATGGCAGTTTTTTGCTTTCCTCTTTATTTCTCGGTTCAGAAAGTTGTACCTGCTTTTCTTGTTTGGGTCCAGTAGCTTTGTTGGTTTAATTCTGCTTCTTTCTTCAGTAAGCTGGATCACTTCTTCGCTTAACCATGGCTTTTCCTGTTTATGTTGCTTGTATCCCAGCGTTTTCTTGGAGGTTTCATTGAATGCAAGTTTGATATCCTTCCACATAGTTTGTGTGTCTGTGTCTGGAAGGCTCAGCAAAGGTGCTGTCTGTCCTAGTCTGCGGGTTTTTCAGTTTGAACACGTCATATTTCTTTGGGTAGTTACTTTTCTTTAAGATCTTGAACTTGAGTCGAATGTTAGCTATCACAAGTTGGTGGTCTGACCCTACGTCTGCGCTGGGGAAGCTTCTGACATTTGTTACACAGTTCCTGTACTTATTATTGATCATAATATAGTTGTGGGTTTTCAGATCTGGAGATTCCCATGTCCATTGGCGACTGACTTTCTTTTGTTTTGTTTTATATTTGAAGTACAGTACATAATTAGTAACGACAATTTATTTTCCATACATTGGAAGAAGACATATGGAGAAGACACAATGTAATCCATGTCTTCTGACAAACTGCACACCAGAGATTACAAAACGAACTGCCGAGTGTCCTCTCCAAACCAATCAACACAGATTTGACGGGTGTTGCTGGACTAGTGAGTACAAAATATTGCTGCTTGGACACTAGTGATATGTCATCTTAATGAAATACAGTCACTACATCCTTGACCGAACAAGATGGAAGACAAAAGGGTTCGTCAATTATGTAGCAATCTCCAAGATTACTGCATGCACTGAACGACTTGAGGTTGTGACGGCTCAATGGTGAGATGGGCAGGTGTTAACTTTGGCTGTAGAACGCCACTGGTGGGGCCAGGTGAAATGTCGACGCCATCGTGCACCGGGACATTCTGTAAAACTCCCACAACAAGAAGGTCAGACGGATACCATTTACGACTACAAGACGACAACGAAATTTCCCAGAGGACAGATGCAATTATAGAATTTATTAATGAGAAGGGATCGCAGCAGTTACCATGGCCTGCTTTTTACTCTGATACGAGACCTATTGAGCATGACTTGTAAGCCCTAGCCCGAGCCAACAATGACACAGACAACTTTCTTCATACTCAACAATATTTATTTCGGGCTCTGACCAACGAGTGGCAGTGGTGGCCCAATCAGAGGTCAGGGGTCATATTCAATATCAGCGACTGACTGAATGATAGACATTTGAATATCAAACATTTTCTTGCATGTCATATTAAATGCTGATCAAAGATGCAAATTGCAACCCTTGTAACCCTTCGTTTAAAGCTATAAACAAAATATTCCAACTTGATGGGCAAACGTGCATTAGACAGTTCCTTTCCGAATTAGTATTTCACTCTTTTATTCTCTATGGCATTCATCTGTATGTCAACGTCACGTCTCCGCAAAAAGTGAGTTTGTGTCTGTCATTTATTCCGACTATACGGCCTGAATGAGTGACTTCGGATGAAGGGAACCGGTAAAATGAATTAAAGGGGTCCATCTGCTTCTTTGGGACATAAAATAATTGCAACTGTGTTATGAGATATGGTCCTGGGTTGGTAGGAGATATGGGGTTGGAGGGGTTGTTCGGGCTTACTCACTGATGTAAGATTTCTCGTACACAATGAGTGTGCGTCCGCCCTTTATTGCGACTATACGGCCTGAAGGAGTGACATCGAATGAAGAGAACATATAATACGGATCCAACAGGTCTTTCTGTGGCCCACCATCGTCCGAACATACTCCATCTCCAGTCATCTGGTGCATATACCTATGTTGTCGTAGGTAGATCATACCGGATAGTTTGTCCACAGCGAAATCTGTATATCCGCCGTATCTAGTGAGGGGATTAGGAAACTCTTTGACTTCCCCAGATGGATCAATCTGCAGTAACTTCGAGCCATCTAGATGCACGAGGATATTCCCGGAAGGCAAGGTACTCATTCTATTGGGGTTAGCGCACCGATCGCATCCCTCTGGGTATTTAAGAGGGACCTTACCGACAATCGCAGCAAGTCCGTCCAGTACAGGATCTATCGTAAGTAGGTTTCTGATCCTGGTAGTGTTTGAGTTAGGTCCTTCAGCAATAAATTTCTCTTCTAGTGCAATGAGCTGTCTATCTGCGTTGATATCAATAAGAAAGCTTGGACATTTCCACATGTCCTCTTCTTTTGTTAACGGTATAGAGATCTCCTTTACTAGCTGCCAGTCTCGGGAATATAGGGAGATAAATTCCTTGTATGCATTGCCTCTCACATCATTAAATCGACCTCCACTAATAGCAATCATATCATCACCCAATACAACGCAAGAGTAAATATTAGCATTGCCAACTATTGGTTCGATGGTGCGCATTGTCTTGTCGCGTAGGTTTGCTTCAAACAAGCCTCCGTCATAAGTGTGCAAATCCGATATCAGAACGACATGGCAATCATCAGTACAACCACAAATGCCGAATGCCATGTGTTTAGGAATCGTAAAGGTATCGACAACTGTCCAGGTTCCAACGTGCCCATCCAGTCTTCCGTTGGTGATGGCACACTCGGGATCTCTGAAGTATTTGACAGTGCGAACGTTTCGTGTAAGGGTCTTCTCTCTTTTTATGATTTTACTGTATTCAGATATGTTTTTCAGGTCAACCGAATCGCGGAACTTGCTCGTCTCAAGAAGGAGTGCCATGTCATCCTTCAGAAGCGCCTCGGCTTTATCCATATTGCAGGAAATAGATTGGTGAAGTGATTCTGAATTCTTTTTCAGCTTTTCAGTCAATTCATCTAGCTCCTTTTTGTAGGTATTGCTTATTCCCTCAAGATCAGCAAAGATTTCTTCTCTCCTTATTTCAAGTGGTAGTCGTCTCTCGTCGGCCTTCTCTCGGACCAGGGAAAGCGCCACTTCTCTTTTTTCGTTAATCTTTCTGATTTCCTCGTCGGCTTCCTGATTGATTTTTAACTCGATCTCGAGTCGTTCCTTCTCAATCTCTTTTTCGATCTCGACATCAAATTGGGCATTGACCTCAGATTTAATCTTAGCGAGATGTTCCTCCACTCCATGCCAGATGGCGTCTTCCTCTTGCAGAAGCCTTGTCAACCCTGCCTGTGTCTGCGCAAGGTCGTGATGGATGTTTTCCACCTCCTCTTTCTTTTCTTTGATAGCATCTTCAATATCGTCCATTTCGATACATTCACTATGACGCACCGGAATACACGAAATACACGCTAATGGGGACCCAGGTTTGTAAAGGTCATGTTCTTTACAGAAAAATTCTATCCTCTTTTTGTGTTTATCACAAAGCCACTCATGATGATGCTCTCTTGATTCGATGTCACACCCCTTCTTAGTAGCACAACCATCGCAGAGCCTCTGTTTCTCATTCACGTAATACACAGCTCCTGATGTATGCTCACATCCTTTCATCTCACACTCCTCTTGATGGCTATCGGACAAATTAGCCGCCATTTTGCCCTTTTCCCCGATCGGGTAAAACGTACTGATAAGTTTATCTACAGCTGAAATAAATAATAATTTGTATCGCAGAATGCGGAATCGAGATGAGAGATTATAGTTGATCAGTCAGGACCCGTGGCTTTTGACTACGTATACATTGATTATAATTGCAACATATGTACACTATTCATTAGTATTACCCAAACGATGTCAACATGTCCGGTTCATTCAAATAAATAGAGAGGAATAACATGTTTTAAACAGTAAATATTAATGACTGTAGGCTAGCCTCTACTAGTAACTTGGGTTATTTGTTAGCTCTGTATCATCAACTGAATTGTATGGTGGATGGTTTCATATAATCAGAGAGTGATTTGTTTTGTACCTTAATCATTTTATTTAATCAGTTATTCATTCAGTATACACACACGTAAACATCTCTTGCAAGCCTACAGGTAGATCAGTATAATCATAACTTTTTGTAAAAAGCCAGTATAACAATAAAATTCGATTCAATCCAATATTGCGTTGGACATTTGGAACTGGGTATAGGATCTAAAATAGCACTTAAATAGGCCCTGTTTAGCGATTTTCATATGAGGGAAGTGGAATATGCGGAGTTGTTATATACTCGACACTAACACAACATATTACAAGTGCGTAGTTAGATCAGGGTAATCTTTACTTCCTGTACTGTGGAAACAGACTGTTTCAATCTTTGACAACAAATAGATTCCAAGTAATTACTCCAAATTATTAAACATACGATTTCAACAATACCTGGTCAAAATGTATGTTAATTTAAACAAATTTCATTAAAAGAAAATAATATTAAAATACTTGCATCCGGGACTTCGAATACATTAACTGATGGCTTAATAGTAATGTCAGTAGTTGTAAGTAGATACCCTCTCTTGCAAACAAGTAATGTTATACTTGTCTATTAATAACACATCGAGAAGAGGAGGAACCTTCACCCGGAATTCGATCGTATTTAAATTACTTGTCTAGATGATCTTGATGATGGCTGGTCTTTCGAAGGACATCTGGGTTTCAGGCAACCTGATGGACGAGTGTTCTTGAGAGAACGTCAACTGACTGGTCACGTATCTCACCAGCCCCACGGACCACACCGATATGACCGAGCTTACCGACCTCACAGTTGGTCCTGCCCCGATGGACACGTTAGAGGGCGCTACACGTCGTCGCGGTACCCTGCGATGAATTACATACAAGGGAAACAACAGGATGGTGATGATCAGTGTCATGTAAACATGGTAAAGTCACATGGTAAAACAAACACACATTATTTCCTTTTTATGGTTCTCACAAGGCGTACATCCCGCAATAAAACAAAAGGCGAGGCGGGGTGGACAGGAGGCTGACGTCATTTCCGGGCGAGCTCATGTCACAATTAGGGTAGAGATCTTGCAATGTTCGGCAGATTGTGTATTCGGACCAAAGACAGGCAAAATATGACAAACGCCTTTAAAATTCAAACATGTATTTTCTTAATGTTTCAGTAATGTAGAAACTTTCAATTAAGTTTGTAATCAATTCATTACAATACAATATACAAAGCACCATAACATAAATTGTACATTGCAATCAATTCTAAATATATCAAAATATGTTGGACCCTATGGAATCAGAAGGTTGTTCATTTGGGCTCTGGTAATAAAATGACAAAGATGGAAACACTAATAATCATGCGTTTGTAACACCGTATTATACATGCATATCTCTTGATTCATTAATATTTGTATGTTTCATACCAGCTAGAGCATGGGTAATTTCTATGATTTCTTTAAATAATCTTGGGAAATCCAAACATCAGTATTGAGCAAGATTGAAAAAAAAAAACCTATAATTATGGCCTCTATGCCCCTAACCACTTGTTCGAAAGGGAATCCGAATATTATACAAACAGAAGTATATACATAATAATCTAAATCCGTTATCATTAGAACTAAGATCAATAAGCTTATTTGCATGATAATAATAACGAACAGTTCTTGTTTGTTTTCCCTCCTTGACAACAATGCCAGTCATATCGTTTTGATCGAATAAAGGTCATACATACATGGTTTGCGCTCTGTTGACCTGATAATTTTCAAATATTTATATTCATAATAATCTTAGAGCAGATAGAGTTCGGGCCTCTTGATTCAAAGACTTCAAAAGTCTTCAAAGACCTATCTTAGATTAAACAAGTAGCCATAATCCTCATTCCTCAAATGAGTTTCTAGAAGACTTACATTTATGTAATGTCACTTATTAAAGTCTGACTTGGATTGAAATAAATCATCTGGAGGAAAAAGTAAATCCTATTGTAATAGAGTGGTTATTACCTGGTGGTGATGGGTGATATGTTTTGTGCGATGCTTCAGTTGGGCGCACGACATTTCCTATAGGACAAGAAATTACTCCTCTGGTTTCAAAACTGGTAACTTTATATTCTCACGATTGTCTAGGGCTGCTGCAGCTTATCGCAACGATGGACCGTGTAGTTGTAATACTGTTCATAATCATCCATAAATCTGTCAACGATGAATATCTGCACCGTACGCGTCTATCTGTAGACCACCGTATTCCCGAGTCATAGCTGACAGCTTTGATTAAAGTCTACGATGTCTAACATACGCGTAGGCATGCGACTGTTCCATAAAAATGGCGTCGCCGTGCGCTTTGGTCCAAGTTCAAAGCCGCACCCCAAAATGAATCTGAACAAAATCTAGATTCTTCGTATACGAAGAAATCGAATCCAGAGTCGTTACATGTTACATGGTACATCACGAAACGAAGATCTGCTGCCAAACAATATGCCTACAATTTATAATTCAACCTAAATATGTTGTATTTCAGTTGAATATTCTCCGCCTTTTTCCTAACTTCCTCATTAAATTGTATAACGTCTTTTCGTGTGCATTCAGTACATGTATTATTGCTGTTTGCCATAATGTAATAGTACGGTGCAAACATGGATTGCGTGCATACAAGGGGCTTGGCACAAAACCATTGTCACAACGGTCCAGTGCGTTTACATAAAACACTGATTTGGATAAACTTTTTTAGTATTCGAAATGAAATATGATCCTATCGGAAAGCACACATTGGGACATAATGAGAACACACTGTATTTTACAGTGTGGACCACGATGTTGAAACATACTGAGAACTAAAAATCACTTTGGCCAGTGTGAAATGACCTGCGTTCACAGTTTGCAAAAGAGTGCGCTCACACGGTGTATATCAGTAGGTCCACAGTGTGTTTATTGTGTTCACAATGTGAGTTCGTTTTTACAATGTGAACACGCTCCCGTTTAACACCGTGCTTAATACAGTATGAACACAGTGTATTCACACACTTCTTGACACTTTGTCACACTGTTTTCTTTCCGATAGGATATGCTGCGAACAATGAAACAAGTCTTGACGAATTGTCAGGAGCACAAAACTAACTTTCTTAAATATTTATATGCAGTTGGCAAGAAATTTCGATTGGACTTCAGATTTAATTCAAAACGCATCTCTTGATAGGGAAAGTGGTACACAATGAAAACAAGTTGGATACGGGCATAAGTTTACGTTGGTATTTGGGTTTCATTTATTGTGTAGAATGACTTTAAAGTTCCAAGTATGTTTTCCATTTCCAAACAGAAAACAATACAAATCATGAAATACAGTAAGCCAATCACAAGCAACATTTTTACAACGCATACAAAACTGTTTATCATAGGCAAGCGTTAATTTCATGTTTTCTTTGTACTACAAACAACTGTTATTTGATATATAAATTCGTGTTTAGTTATCCCAAATTACAAATGAACACTGCATACGAATAAAATTTAAAAACAGCAAAGAAATTCAGGGCAAGGAGGATTTTCGTACGAACAAATGCGATCCAAACCTTGACTTGGCTAATTAATCGTTATATTTCATTCAGAAGATTATACTTGACAATGACACAGTAACTGGTGTATTTTGCCTTTGCCTGTTTTAAAGGCATTAAAGTCATTAAAGGCATTATACTGCTCCGTTTCAATGTAATATAATAATAACATTTTATTACATGATGTAAAGTGTTTCTTAGAAGAGCATATTACACAAGACTAAACGTAATATGATTATATACAAACATTACAATAATTAATATGTAATTATATAATTTACTGCGATATCTTTTATTCAGTAGACCGTGGTAATCTGAACATGTGAAACATGCAAATTATGATTATAATAACCAATGGTTAGTGACGTTTAGGATGTCAGAATAATATGTATTTACATTTAGAATATGCAATATAACTTGTGACGATACAAAGCAATAACATATCATGTTTATACGACAATTAAAGGTGAAAGTGACACACAATATCACATGGATATATACAATGATCAATGCAATGATACAACTTACGAATAACAAGCATTTTGTAAAAGTCATTATTTATTTTATTTTTTCAAATGTATATCAAGATTTTTCTTCGTATAGCATTTTTTTATTGGATTCAGTTTAGACACACACATCATGTAACCGTATTTAGGCCTGTACTTCGTATAAACAATAAAACTTTAATCTAAAACCTTATTAACCATAAAAAGGGCCGGGTTATTTGAGGTCTTCCTACGGCCGGGGGGGGGGGGGGATTATGGCACCCCCCCCCCCCCCCTTAAGATTTCGGCCGCGGCCGATCGCCGTGAAAGACTGCACACATGATAAGTGAAGTGTATAGAATACAATGTTAATTTTAATTTTTTTTAATTCATTAATTTCCATATTTATTGTAATTTATGCAAATAAGGTCATGAAATTCATATTTTTTCCCATAAATCATTTATTATTCATAATTAAACTCTGGGTTTCACAACATATATTCTTTAAAGCATTTTTGGAATAATAATACGACCGAAAATTTTGGAAGAGCCAGGTTCTTCCTTATGTTATGTATTGTTTTGATAATTTCTTATGTATTTTTTTTTACTTATGTATTTTATTGTTTTGTTGTTTATTTTATTTCTAACTATAATTGAACTATTTTGAAACCCAAAACAATCATATCAAATATAAACAAGACCAAATAATCAATGATATACCTCCTTTTACAAAAACAGATATTTCCATATGTTTTGTACACAAATCACGAAATTGAGCTATTTTCGGGCAGACATGCATAGACAAAAGGTTACGTGACTTCGTAACGGTAGGTCCGATTTTCAAAATGTTTGTTTTAAAATATGCGCAAGAACCCCCCCCCCCCCCCCCCCCCCTGCGCTTCCTCTTACCGCGTTTTGGATTAATACAAAACATCGCAGAGGGCCCCTCCCCCTGTCTTATTAGGATTAAGATCTCGATTAAGATCTCGATTGCAAGGGTGACTAAATTAAAAACGCATGTTGACTTTGGTTGATCTATAATCATGAAAACATCAAGTATCTGTTGACTATTTGATGTACATGTTTGTCATATTATTGATTTAACTTTTTCTACCTGCTCAGCTTCACCCCTTAAAAAAAAACTCGGAAGCTATTGACTTTTGTGACATCATAATACCATTCAACAATCAGTCAGCTAGATGAAGAAAAGACATTGGTATGTCCACTTACCACCTGTTTACAATAGTATTGTATGTTTTATACAATGCCCACTCAACATGAATAGAAGGGTTTCAATGAAAAATCCCATGCTAATGCAATAAGGTACTCAGTGGGTGAGGACATATATTTTGTTTATGTTTATCTAGCTGATCGATGGTTGATTGATGGTATTTTGATGTCAGAGGAGTCAATGGTATAGTGTTTTTTAAGGGGTGGATATTAGCAGGAAGAATACAAATAATAGAACAAATAATATAACAAATATGACAAAAATGTACATCAAATAGTCAAAAGATATGTGTTGTATTCAGTATTATAGATCAATCAAAGTCAACATGCGTTTTTAATGTTAGCATACAATGTAAACATGACATTTTACATAGGATGCTTAAAGGGTACCACTACCCCCAAATAATAATTTAATTACAGAAAGGTATCATCTTTAGTATTCCATTCCTTCAATAAGTTCACAAAAAAATGTTTCCAGAAAAAATATATAATTGGAAAACGCATCACCATTCTCAGCCATGCGGCCATGCGGTCTGAATGCGCAGACCAGCGGCCAGCGGCGCTCTGTGCAGACCGAACGAATCATCCGGGATTCTATTGACGTACGCGTGTATTGCATTGGCGCACTCGCAAATGCCTGGCACGTGTGGAACCACAAGATAGCCGTGGTTCCGTAAGTGGTGGAAATTAATTGCTTTGTTCATGAATTACATAACCCTTTGAAAAATGTTGGATATATATTTGATATCACCAAACGGTACCAAAACATATAATAATGTGTTGTCCGTTGCCTGGTGGTCCCCTTTAATTTTGAATATACGATGTGCGTTTAAACATTTCATAAAAGCATAGATAACTTATACGGGAAAACGTGAATAGATATGATACTTCCCATAAATCCTTTTAAAACTTTCGTCTCCATATTCCGGACAAGTTTGTCCCAAGGCATATACAAGATGGTGGTGGACGTCTGAGTTATACAGAACGTGGGCTTGATGAACATTTTACCATTTTCATTAGACGCAACAACTTGAGTAACATTTGTGTTGAAACAGACTTATTTTTAATTTGTTTTATGTACATTGTATTCTGTAGAGTATAAAAATAATATTTTGAAAAAGTGTAGTACACAAAAACTTTACAAATTCATCATAGGTTCATAATGCATACATCGGTAATTTGAACTAGGTGTAATATATAACCATATAACATTATCACCTGTAATATACCCAATGATACAAAATGGAAAAGGGGAATATAAACATAATAATCAGGACTTTGGAATACAGTATCAAACAACAAATACTTTAACAGGAGCGAGTAAATAACAAGCCACACTTATTCATCTCAAATTCTAGATTTTTCGCCGAAGGGCACTGGTTATTTTGTTGTAACCTACAAAGACTTGGAAATAAAACATTTAGATATATGTTTTTTTATTTAATGGTGTTTCCATATCATACAAATAGACTAAATAAACAAAAATATATTCTTTTCCCTACATTTTCTGAGGACGGTTTGCAAGCCAACACATTAATTACCATCGAATTTTCACAGATCACTCAGTAAACATATCATACGAATACACTTTGTATTAACTATTTTTAACTTCTTTTTTTTGCACATGTCAACAAAGTATCCCAGCTAGCCACCTGACCATTGATGACGTCGTACCAACGTTGGGCCGATGTCATTTTCGTTTTAAGGGGATGTTGGGCCAATATACCACATGCGACGTCGCCGGGACGTTAAAATGTCCGCCAGCCCAACATCAGCTCGGCGTCTTTTTTTAATGCTGGCCCAACGTCATTTAACGATTTCGGCCCAACATCAATTATTGACAATGGCCCAATGTCAGTTGTAACGTAGGCGTTGATGTTGGGCCATTGTCAGAAATTGACGTATCGCAAAATGACGTCGTTACGATGTTGGGCTGGCGGACAATTTAACGTCGAGCCCACATCAGAATTTGATATCTGTCCTATGTCAGGATTTGGTGTTGGGCCATCGTCGAAAATTGACATTTGCCCGACATCACAAAATGATGTTGGGACGATGTTGGGCTAGTGGACATTCGAATCTCGCGCCGACATCATAATATTATGTTGGTCCAATGTCAGGAGTTGATGTTGGGCCATTGTCAGAAATTGACGTATCGCAAAATGACGTCGTTACGATGTTGGGCTGGCGGACATTTTAACCTCGACCCAACCGCGATATGCCGACATCCCCAACCACGGGCCAACATCGCCCCGACCTGAGGTGGCTAGCTGGGTAACTAGATCCCTTTGAATTCAAGTAGCAAATCATATTTGGCTTTGCTGGGATTCGAACCCGACACGTCTCGATTGCTAGACTGGTGCTCTTATAATCGAGCCACTAGTGATAGGGGCCTATAAAGTAGAAACCCTTTTCAATGCTAAGCTATATTAGCCTGGCATAAACCAGATGGAATTCCTCGTATTATTGGTAAGCAGTTCTTTTCAGAATTATCATATATTTCTCTTACTTTGGATGACATTATTACCTGATTACATATTTGTTCTTATCTGTTTGCTTGTCTACCACTTTATTGTTTCCGTACTATAGATTGCCCTCTACTCGTGTCTGCTTGAGTGGCAACCTAGCTATTTGGGGCATTATTCGTTGATTTTCCTTTTTATTATAAAGGATTCGTCTTGATTATCATTTAAGGCACTGGACATGACTGGTGTATAATTTAGCAATCCGTGTGCGTGCTGCTTTTAGGCTTCTCATTATCCTGTCTATTGGTATAACATGAGCCCTGTTTTAATCAAACTTGTCGAATTGTTATACATATTAAATCATTGTAAATACTAATGTAGTAG
Source organism: Echinarachnius parma (assembly GCA_037951105.1). Lineage (NCBI taxonomy): Eukaryota > Metazoa > Echinodermata > Echinoidea > Clypeasteroida > Echinarachniidae > Echinarachnius > Echinarachnius parma. Next base: position 111,093 of record JBAMJV010003521.1, read on the forward strand.
ATCGAGAGCCAGTCATCGCAAACCTTTGTCGTTGTTACCATGCTAGTTACAGTAATTGCGAATGTTTTAAACAGGACCCTGGGTTAGAATCTCATTGTGCCACGGCCATGCAAACATTACATCGACTGCTTAACCGAAATGAGATGGGGTAGACGGGCTAAGAGGGTGCAGCTACGGCACGGCTCCTTACTCACTGATGTAGGATTTCTTGTAAACGGTGAGTGTGCTACTGTTTAACTCTATTCCGACAAAACGGCCTGCAGGAGTGACATCGAATGAAGAGAACTGATAAGATGAATCAGAGGGGTCTTTCTTTGGCCAACCATCGTCCGAATATACTCTATCTTCAGTCATCTGGTACATTCTCCCCGCCTTCCCAATGTAGATCATACCGGATAGTTTGTCCACAGCGACATCTGCACATACAACGTATTCAGGGATGGGAGTAGGAAACTCTCTGACTTCTCCAGATTGGTCGATCTGCAGTAACTCCGACATGGAAAAAAGCAGGAGGATATCTCCGGAAGGCAGCGTCCTGATTTTGATAGGGGAATACAGAGTGCATCCCTCTGCCAATGTAAGAGGGACTTTCTTGACGATCGCAGCCTGTCCGTCGAGGGACGGATCTATCGTAAGTAAGTCTGTGGTACTTGTAGATTTTCTTGAGTGAGAGGTGACCCTTTTCTTTTCTAGCGCAACGATCTGACTTGCTGTGTTGATATCAATAGGAAAGCATGGACGTGAACCCATGACCTCTTCTGTTGTTAACGGTATAGAGATCTTCTTCACTAGCCGCCAGTCTCGGGTATAGAGGGAGATAAATTCCTCGTATTCCTTGTACCTCATATCCTTATTAACACCTCCACTAATAGCAATCATATCATCACTCAAGACAACACAAGACTGAATCTGGGCATTGTCAACCATTGGTTCTATAGAGCGCATCGTCTTGTCGTGTAGGTCTACTTCATACAAGTTATCCTCTTTTGACAAGACGATATGAAGATCATCAATGCAACCACAAATGATAGGGTTCTTGATATCGGAAATCTCATATGTATCGATTACTGTCCATGTTCCAACGTGCCCATCCAATCTTCCGGTGGTGATGGCATGCTCAGGATCTCTGAAATATTTGACCGTAAGAACGTTACGTGTCAGAGACTTCTCTCTTTCTATGATTCGGCCGGAAGGGGATATGTTTCTCAGGTCGTTTGAAAAGCGGAAAGTCTGCGTTTCCAGAAGGAGTGCCTTGTCATTGTTCAGAAGCGCCTCTGCTTTCTCCATATTGTAGGAAATTGATTGTTTAAGTGATTGTGGTGTCTCATAAACCTTGTATATTACTTCGTCTAGCTCCTTTCTGTATGTGCTGCCTATTCCCTTAAGATCAGCAATGATTTCTTGTCTCATTCTTTCCAGAGGATGTCGTCTCTCGTCGGCCTTCTCTCGCACCAGGGCAAGCTCCGCTTCTCGTCTTTCGTTAATCTTTCTGATTTCGTCGTCGGCTTTCTTGTTGATTTCTAACTCGATCCCGAGTCGTTCCTTCTCAATCTCTTTGTCGATCTCGACATCAAATTGGGCATCGACCTCACATTGAATCTTAGCGAGATGTTCCTCCACTCCTTGCCAGATGGCATCTTTCTCCTGCGGAAGCCCTGTCAACCCTGTCAGTGTCTGCCCAAGCCAGTGGTGGATGTCTTCCACCTGCTTTTTCTTTTCTTTGATGGCATCGTCAATGTCTTCCACCAGGCATATGCTGTGGTTGCTGTGACGCACGGCAACGCATGAGATACAAGCTATCTGGGTATGTCCTTTGCAAAAGAACTCCATCTTCTTGTCGTGTTTCTCACAATGCCACGCATGCTTACGCTCTCTTGACTCAATTGTACAGCCCTTCTCAGTCGCACAAACATCACAGAGCCTCTGTTTTTCATTCACATAATAATATGCAGCTCCTGATTTCTGCTCACATCCTTTCATCTCACACTCTTCATCATGGTTAGCGGGAAAAGACGCCATTTGGCCCTTTCCCCCAATCGGGTAAATTCACTGAGACGTAGGCCTATTTTTAGCCTATGAAACTTGATTTTAGGGTTATACAAATTGCAATGTGCATTGAAGAATATAGAAATGGCAGACTCTATTGTAAATATGTATAAAGATACGTCTAAACTACTTACTTAGAACCTTTGGTAGGAACAGTAAACACGATTAATATTTGTATATACATAAGCAGCAGTATAAAGCATGTTAAGATGAGCTAGGGCTACAAGTCTGGTATATCATGCAATATAATATATCATTAAATTACGTGGATTGGACATGACCTTCTACAGTTGGTTGTACTTTTACTACCAGTGCCCTGCTCCGGACAATACCCTGATGAACTATGATAAGTCAATTTTCTGGAAATAATCTAGAGCTTCATTTCAACATAAACATGCCAAGCTGGTCTTGCTTGCATTGATGAAGACCGGTATGATGAAGGGCCACGCGCTCCACAAACACAGATCGGTGAAGTTTCTCGGCGTGGTGTCAACTAGCAGCAACCGACTCGACCACGTGCATGACGTGTCCACCGAAGGGTGAGGATATGAGTCGATCTCTGGATATATCCTGTGAAGGGTCAATAGAAAGGACATTATTCCAGTGGGACATTGTTATAAAAACTACGTTGCAAGGTCTGATGAAGGTTCAATAAGGGCCACACGTCCCAGAATACCCGACTCCTTCATGTCCACATTCAGACAAAGGGGTGGGGATATGCGTCTAGCTCTGGATATATCCTGTGAGGGGTCAATAAAAACGAAACTATTACAGTGAATTGTTATAAGGAAGTCATTGATGATGCAAGGTTTGATGAAGGGCCACACGTGGCAGAAAACCCGACGTCATCTTCAGACCAAGGGGCGAGGATATGCGCCGAGGAGATCCTGTGAAGGGTTAATGATGTACAGTGGATCGAACGTAGAACTTATGAGGTCCTTGATGATGCAATGTTTGAAGGGTCACACGTCCCAGAAAATCCGACTCCACCTTCACCGCCATACCGTGGGGAGACGATGATATGCGTCGAGCTCTGAGGGGACCCTGCGAGGGGTCGGTCAATTATGGACAGTGAAACGCGTTTATAAGGTGGTCCTTGTCATGGTCATGGATTTCTATCCGTGCATAATACATGTTGTTCAGGGGGTGAATGAATATATCACACCCACCCCCCCCCCCCCCCTCCCTTCCCTGAACAATAGCTATCAATTACAGATTGAAGCCCACGTCCTTGGTACAATGTTTAAAAACTCCCCTTTGCATATTAACAAAGTGATTGAACAGCAAAAACTCGTAATAAAGGTATTCCCGCTCAGTTTCGCGATTGTGCCAAAACCTGCACAGTAACATTATAAACTAATAGTTAAAACTACACCATGCTCGAAAGGTATACAAAATTACAAACGACTAAGTATAAAAAAGCCTTTTATCATTCAAAAAGAGTCATTAAAACACAAGAGGGCGCTTTTTAAAAAGGCATTGGTTTCAACAATTTTTCATACAAAATTATGCATGTGATGTTTTATTGATATAATGATTAGATAGAGACATCATCAACAACTGTTTCAAAAACGCTTTTGAACATTTTTGAAAAAGTACAAGCATTTTTAAAAATTTGTTCTAAACATCATCTAATTATTGGGGCCCCAAATAATTATAAGATCAGATATATTTATTTATATTCCAGCCGTTTCTGGGTCGATTTTGACCAAATAAAGTCTATTCTGCCATTAAAATTGCATGTTCTCTCAAATTCGACACTCAGTTGTTCATTACCTCACAAACAAATTGTGATGTGCAGAGCCCTCTCTACCAAAACTAAGCTTACCCTCTATTTAACTATTTTCTGGTCCCAATTATCCTTTTGATATTTATGTTATACATTGACATTTGATTGTTATATTGATGTACTTTTTATTTGGATAATAAAACATCAAACTCAAAGTCAAACTCAAATATTGTGTCTAATTACGAAAGCGTATGCGTATTCATCAATTCGTTTGCACCTTTTTGGAATTTGAAAGACCAATACCAACGATTACGCGGCAATGCGTGAGTTTGAATGACCCGTAATGAATTCGTTTGATAGAAGTGTAAAATTGAGAAGTTTGTTACACACTATGGCTATTTGTTCGTCGCAGTAATGCTACGTAATGTGGCTATTTTTACGCGATTCCGACTTTTTCCAATTGCGCATGCGCATCACAGAAATTCCGAAATTTCCCTCGTTTCGAGGGAACCGTAAGCCTAACCATAATCTGACCAAAAGCCATATATTTTAGCATTCGGTCTAGGGATAGTCGCAATATGGCCTTTGTTACACGGAATGGTGATAACAATTATGACTTTACTTCTAACTAGTGTTTTTTGTTGTAGAATATTCAATCTCTAACGAGGTGTTATAACATGTCGATTTATTGTATACCATGTCATGCATCGTATAATTACTTTTTATTGACTCTTTCAAATAATATATTGCATTTCTTATCCGTTGATTTGTGTTATCAAAATTGTGTACAAGGAAAATCAAATAGAATAAAATTAAATGTATTGCACCCACCTATTCTCTTCAATCAGCAATGGTCTGTTACGTCTTCATGCTTATATTAGGTTCTTGAGTCCACCCAACTTGATATCCGCATACAGATTGTAAGCGACACGTAGTCAAAAGGTAATTATTTAGTTGCCAATTGGTTTAAGTTGTCTAACAAAACAATGGAAACTGGTGTGCGCCAAGTCAAATCCACCGTGGGCAAGAATACCCTGCTGAAGTAGATTAACCGTACTAGTAACAATCCTCAAACTGCCTTGATTCATAGACAAATCCTTCTCCGTCGATTTTTGTATCGACAGTTGTCCACCTGAGACTGCAGCGTCTATATAGCTGTACTGACCGGCTTCACCTATGCGTCAGTCTCTACTGCGACAGTAAATCCACTGAATGTGTGTCTGGCTCCACTGGTCGATCGTCTGCTAATATCCGTCTCTGTTATAAATCTCACTCTTCGTCCTCTGAGAGTCGTCTCGATTGACTTTCATTTCTTCCCAGGAATCAAACAATAAACGGAGGTTAATTTGTGAGAGAAACCAACTTCGGTCATGGCTCACAACGACGTCTGAATGTTGGAATGAATATGGAAAGAGGATTACACAGAGAAGGGGAGAACACGCCCTCTTACGATAGGCTTATCACGCCAGCCGTTTCTGACATTGATGCATGCACAACGCCTTGACTCAAGGAGTGCATTACATAGCATGTATGCACGACGGGGAGCAGAGAGTGGGATGGACAGAGGGGGCTTATTAAATACAATGTGTAATTTATGTGTATAGGTTTAATTATGACCCTTACAGGAGGGATCTACCTCTACACATGACCCCCCCCCCCTCGCCCCCACCCCCACCCCCCCCCCCCCCCCCCCCCCATCCAGGCACCCACAACCCGCAACCCACATCGATGTGAGTACGTGCCTGGTCGCCTGTCCTTTTATGGTAATGAATTTGACTTATTGTTTGTTTTGTCGTTTAATAGTTAACTTATGAAATAATTGACAATGTCTTTGAGGATAACAACAATTTAACCCTATATGGTGTTGTGTTTCACAACTTTAGCTATTGGTTTAAACCAATGAGTTTTAAAGAAGTGTTTTAATAGTTGTTGATTATCTCTCACTCTAATCACTATTTTTACGAACCTTCACAGGCACAATATTTTTGTTGAAATGGTTGAAACCAATGTGTTTTTAGAGAGCGCCATCTTGAGTTTGAACGCCTCTGTTTGAATAATGAAAGGCTTTTTACGGAGTCGTTTGTAATTTTGAATTCGTTTCAAGCATGGTAGAGTTATAACTATTAGTTTGTAATGTAATCGTGCAGGTTTTGGTTAATTAAAGGGGACCACCAGGCAAAGGACAACACATTATTACATGTTTTGGTACCGTTTTGTGATATCAAATAGATACCCAACAATTTGCAAAGGGTTGTGTAATTCATTAACAAAGCAATTCATTTCCACCACTTACGGAACGACTGCTATTTCCTGGTTCCATACGGGCCAAGCATTTGCGAGTGCGTCAATGCTATTTACGCGTACGTCAATAGGATCCCGGATGATTCGTTCGCTCTGCACATCTATAGTCTACGCAATTCATACCGCATTAACGCATGGTTGAGAATGGTGATGTGTTTTCCAATTATTTATTTTTTTTCTGAAAACATATTTTTGTGAACTTGTTGAAGGAATGGAATACTAAAGATGTTACCTTTCTATAATAAGAATATTATTTTTGGGTGGTGATACCCTTTAAATGTAGTTTGACCAAAACTGTACTCTCTTTACCAGAACTCAACTATCCCTTTAAGCCAACCGCTGGAAAAAAATTGTTACCCTTTTCAAAAATGTACAATATATTATGTTTTAAATTGTTGTTTAAGGATCTCTGTATTTAAAGGTAAAGGCCAGTTTTGGAAACGCCCCCTCTCAAAAAAATTAAATGGAAGCTCTTATTACCAATAATATGAAAGAATATAATTGTACTAATATAGGATAATCAAAATTTGGCCAAGAAACCGCCTACTCATTGATATATTTGCAAAATTATAACTTGATCTGCTGCAGATAGAGATCGCCAACTCCGGAATCGCCCATACGCTACGTACAATGACCACGTGCGAGTACACGAGGTGTTCGTTTTTACGGTCTTGTCCCCAGCTTGTCGATATCTCCCCCAGCGCTAGCGGCGTGGACAGGTCCGAACTGGCGGTGGATTTATAAATTTCACAGGCGGATATTGGATTTCTTCCGATATTTCTGTATTTAACGATGCTTAGGTTCCGATTTTAACACACAAGCCCTATTTCAATACTTATTCAACAATAATGATCAATATAGATGTATTCGGCTTCTTTCCCAAAACTGGAATTCATCTTTAATCATTATTTTGATCAGAACATCACATACGCATACAAAAAAATAGTTATTACCAACGAGTTTTTAGAAAGGGCCCTTTCTTTTTCATCGGCTCTTTTTGAATGACAAGAGGGTGTTATTAATTAGTCTTGTGCTATTTTTTGGTATAATTTTCGAGTCTATTGTAGTTAAAACTACACGAATTAGTTTGTAATGTTATGGTCCAGGTTATGGTTACTAAAATAGAGTTTTACCATATCTGTACTTTCTTTCTCAAAACCATACATCCCTTTAAAATGAATACAAATAAAAACAAAGCGAAAATCAATAAAAACCAAAACAATGATTAAAACAAAACATTTGAAAGAAATGAACAAAAGCAATAAATGAATAAGGAAATATGTTTGTATAAATCGGCGGCGAAGCTGTGGTCACGGTGTCGTCGACACCGCCCCCCCCCCCTTCACAACTTAACCTGTGGACATGGTCTCGGCCGCGATCTATAACTCTATGCATAACGCATCCTCTCCTCCCCCCCCCCCCCCCCCTCCCTCCTCTCTCCCATCCACCCACCCCTCCCTTAACAAACATCCTGTACGGATTTGTATTTCAGTTGAATGTTCTCTGACATTGCACAATATCGCGTTAAAAAACGATTCCAATCATCGATGCCACTTGTTTTTAAAGTGTATAAACACAGGCGTAGCTACGGGGCATGGGGCACGGGAGGGGGGGGGGGGGGGGGCACAGGGGTAACGTAATTCCAAAGAAGTCGACCATGGCAACTACTATATTAGTTGATCGATTACAATCACAACTGACACGTTAATATATATAAAGAAACAAACAAAGCAGTTTGAAATCAGTCTTTTAATATGCTTTATTTCTTAGATTATATAGTTTAAAGTAAAATCATTACACCAATATATTCTGTGTTCTTTTACAACATAAACATTCAAATGCAATAATATAGCATGATATGACGCATAACTCAAAGTGATTCTCATATAGTTATGTTAGATAAAACGCGCCATGATATTTTAACCCTACAATACGTTGCAACAAAAATAAATTTGTTACAAACGTAAACAAAAAGTATGAAACTCTCTTGTTGAATTGACAATACAAAAACGACAAACTGTACAACATATACATTACAATGTAAAAACAAATTTTTAAACATTTTAACTATAGTGTTAAAACAAGAAGTACGTCTTCTCGAGTACGTAATAACAAACAATACATATTGATAACAATAATTTGCTGCGATGTATAATGATATAATAATTCCATGTTGACCATACATGTACATAATGACGAGAGTAATAAGTTGCACTGAAATCGACATTTACCAGCAATTAATTTATCATTCTAGTAATGAAATCTAAAGTTCTTTTCAATAAATTTATTATCTTTTTTTTCAAATAATTGTTTACAAAAAAAGCATTCGGTTGTTGATTATGCAAATCGTTTGTTTAGTTTCAAACAATAAAAAAGTTTATTGTCGAATAACTGTTCATTAAACATGTTAAAGGACATAAACATGAACATCGAGTGTTTTGAAACTTTAAATACATAATGCAAAATTGTAATTCAGTCAGAAATGTTATGTTTCTTTCTCATGCTTGTTATGTCGAAAAAAAGACGTGTGACTGTTTTTATGAATGAACGGAATGATACATCACTCCAACATGTGAACATACTCACAATGAACAACATTGCCAATATTGGCCAAAATTGCATAAACAGATCAAGATTGACAGGTATCATGCGATATAATTTTAGTTTAGACAATTTAAGTTTTGAAAATATTTCAATAATCTTGAATAAATATTTATATTTAATAAGCTAGTTTATCATTTATTCTTATTTCAATTAATTATTTTTTATTATTATCATTACCATCAAAATGTATTGTTCATGACATTGAAATAAATGATATGTACAATGTTGCTTTTTTTCAAATGCGAACCAAAATACTACACATAACTGATAACTAAGGGTTGAACATGAAGAGTACTGCTGAAGAATAATGCTTGCAGTTAATCATTCAATAAGTGACAATATGACTCATTCGAAAAGAACAACAAAGCGAATAATTTAATATCTCATCAAAGTATTTGTATGAAATCCATCAAGCTGAATAAGAAGGTCATAGTGGCCACCTGTCTATATCAGTCACCTTGCCTATATTAGCCTTATAACATGTTTATATGCAGAGTAAAACACTATAGTATAACTTGTTTAATATACAGGTCACCTGTCTACAGTGGCTAAAATAGCCCTAAGGTGGTGACTATACACAGGATTGAATTTAATAAATATTGATCAGCCTACGATTTCATGAAAATAATCAAGTTGAATAACTATTGTTATGATTGTATTGAACATGTTGAAGCATTAAAGGGATCTAGTAACTTTGTTGACATGTGCAAAAAGTGATTAATGGTTGATGCAATGTATATTGTTGTTATCTCATATGTCCACAGGGTATTGTGTGAAAATTTCAAGTCAAATCGACATTGCATGTCCAAGTAATGAGTGAAAATACAAAGTGATATTTACTAACTCACTGCACTCACTTTGTACACAGAAGAAAAACTCCGGAAGAGTTTTTCTTATCTGAATACTTCAAACGTACATATCTTTGTAACGAAAGGGAAATTTGAAAAACCAAAACAGGTCCCAGGATTTAATTGTTAATACGAATTCAACAAGGTATGAGGGAACCGCTAGAATTAAAATTTTATTTTGAGGATTTGGACAATGTTACTAAGTCCCTTTAAACATTGTAATAAAACTTCATTTTTGAACTTTATTTTAGAAGTTCATCTCGTATATCGGACATTTATGAAGTCAATCTTAGGTATAGACATTACCCATCGGTAATTTGAACTAAATGTGATATCTTGAAAAATCATGAAGAATTACACAATATCAGTGATCAGTATGATAATCGAAGAAGATATATTACCAAGTAACATAATCACGTCTAATACAGACAGTGATGTACCAAGTAACATAATCACGTGTAATACAGACAGTGATGTACCAAGTAACATACTCACGTGTAATACAGACAGTGATGTACCAAGTAACATAATCACGTGTAATACAGACAGTGATGGAGAAGAGGCAGTATCAACATGTTAAATGGGACTTTGGTAAACAATATCAGAAAACAAATACCTCAACATGAGCGAGCAAATAACGAGCCCCACTCATCTACAAATTTAGATTGTTAATTGGCCGAAGGGAACTAGTTACTTTATTGTAACCTGCACATAATGGATACACTAATCATTTACATATATTTTGAATTCAATGACGTGTTGGTATCCATAACATACAAACAGTTTGTATCCATAACATACAAACAGACTGGTTTGAGTATGTATACAAAATGAAAATAGACCTTTTCAATGACTTGTGTGCACGTCTACAAATCGGGATTTATCGTCGATGGGAACTGGTTACTTCTTTGTAACCTACTCGGACTGGATAAACAAACTTTAACTTGTAATTTACTGACTTGTTTTCCATCTGTAACATACTAAAAGACTGGTTACATGTAGAAAATATGAACATCTATAACTTGTTCGCGTCTACGACTTACAACATAATCGCACAAACATACAATAGAATACCCAATAGAAAACTAGATGTAGACCTATCATGATCCTAGGGAGTGGCGTAGCGTGACTGGCTGATGGGGAGGGGTGGGGGGGGGGGGGGGGGGGGGGGGAGGGGGCGCAACATTATTGCGGGCACGCCTTGTATATTGTAGTTTGTTAACGTCCACTTATGATTCGTTCAGTTGTTTTTTCTTCAAATAATTGGGGCATGTTTCCCCCCCCCCCCTCCTTTGCTAGAAAACTGATCCTAGGTTGACATGGTTGACGTGTCATATAATATATACTTATATCTGAAAACCTTTAAAAATGGTGGTTTGCCCCCTGGGTAATAAGTACTTTAATCAAGACAAACTAACACAAATAACGCGCAACCTGTATCAATTCACAGCTGGAACTGCACAGTTGTGAAAACCTGGAATTGGTAAACATGCAGTACAATTTGTATAGTCATGATTAGCGATACAAACCTGACACACACCAGAAGGAAACAAACGTAGGGAAAGGGCAAGTAATCACAGGATATGATGAAGCCTTCTTTTCGCAATCTAACTCTTCGTATTATTAGACCATTCCTTTTCAACTTAGTAGTTAAAGTGATGCCTGTAAAGTGTCTAACTCCATGAAAAAATACTTGCAGCTTCCTCGTTTCTCTTCTGCCGTGTTGTTTAGCTTATGGTGAGAGAAGAAGAAAATATGGTTAGATTTTTTCCAATGTCCCTTTGGTATGAAGATAATTATCATTGAAAATAATTATTTGAAAAGCGTTGATCAACGCTATTGATAAAAAAGTACAATATTATTGTCCTAGCTGAACACGTCCGCTTGCAGCAAGCATGGGAACAATCCTGAGATTGAACTTTGAGCAGAGGGAGCGCAAATTCCATGAATTCTGTACTACGTATGTAACCATACACGGGTGCGAATATCTAAAACGGCTAATTATTGCTGTGACAAATGTATGGCAGACATCAGTATCCGGTGATCAAATATGAACTCAATATTCGTTTTTTCACTAGGTAAACAGTGTTCGTTTTCTTTCAAACTTTCACAAATCTTTCAATTGTATTTTACAATGATATTGATATAGGATTGAAGTCTCAAATGTCATTTTGTGCAATATCTGACACTTTACAGGTATCACTTTAAATATGTTTTTACCCCCTTTTTCATGATTTCTGTGTCTATGGCACGACTCCTTACTAACTGATGTATGATTTCTCGTACACAATGAGTGTGCGTTTGCCCTTTATTCCGACTATACGGCCTGAAGGAGTGACATCGAATGAAGACAACCGATTAGATGAATCATACAGGACCGTCTGTGGCCAACCATCATTCGTACATACATCTTCAGTGATCCGATGCATACAACTCTCTTGTCGGAGATAGATCATACCGGATAGTTTATCCACAGCGACATCTGAATATCCAACGTATTCCATGAGTGAATTAGGTAGGGGAATAGGAAACTCTTTGACATCCCCTGATCGGTCAATCTGCAGTAACTTCCCGTATTTTTGCACGAGCATATCTCCGGAAGGCAAGGTCATAATTCTTCTAGAGTTGGCCAGATCGCATCCCGCTGCCAATTTAATATGTACCTTCCCGACAATCGCAGCCTCTCCGTCAAGTAAAGGATCTATCGTCAGAAGGTTAAATGTTCTAGTACGTCTGTGGTATGATCCGTCTGTTTCAGTGATTACAGATTTCTCTTCTAGTGCAATAATCTGTTTATCTGCATTGATGCAAATAAGAAAGCTTGGACATATATCCATGACGTGTTCTTTTGTTAACGGTATAGTGAGCTCCTTCACTAGTTGCCAGTCTCGGGAATATTGGGAGATAAATTCCTCGTATCCCTCATGCTTCTGTCGACCTCCACCAATAGCAATCATATCACCACCCAAGACAACGCAAGACCGAATCTGGGCATTGTCAACCTTTGGTTCTATAGAGCGCATCGTCTTGTCATATAGGTCTGCTTCATACAAGTCACCCATCCCATTTGACACAACGATATGAGAATCATCGATACAACCATGAATTATGAATTGCTTTTCGTAGGAACGTTTTCGCATTTTGTACAATGCCATTTCTTCAGGAACCTGGAAGGTATCAACAACTGACCAGGTTCCCACGTGCCCATCTAGTCTTCCTGTGGTGATGGCACGCTCGGGATCTCTGAAATATTTGACAGTGCGAACGTTTCGTGTGAGCGGCTTCTCTCTTTCTACGATTTTACCATGAGAAGCTATGTTTGCCAGGTCAGCTGATCTGCGGAGACTACTTGTTTCCAGAAGCAGTGCCATATCATCCTTCAGAAGCGCCTCTGCTTTATCCATATTGCTGGAAATTGATCGGTAAAGACATTCTGAATTCTCATTCAGCTTTTCAGTCAATCCATCTAGCTCCTCTTTGTAGGTCTTACCTATTCCCTCAAGATCAGCAATGATTTCTTCCCTCCTTCTTTCCAAAGGAAGTCGTCTCTCGTCGGCCTTCTCTCGCGCCAGGGCAAGTTCCGCTTCTCTTTTTTCGTTAATCTTTCTGATTTCGTCGTCGGCTTTCTGGTTAATTTTTAACTCAATACCGAATCGTTCCTTCTCGATTTCTTTTTCGATCTCGACATCAAATTGGGCATTGACCTCACATCTAATGTTTCCGAGATGTTCCTCCACTCCGTGCCAGATGTCATCTTTCTCCTGCAGAAGCCTTGTCAAAACATCCCGTGTCTGCGCAAGGTTTTGATGGATGTCTTCCATCTGCTTTTTCTTTTCTTTGAAAACATCTCCAATGTCCTTAACGTCACATCGCTTGTGATGTACAGTATCACACGAGATGCAGGCTATCTGGTTGTGTCCTTCGCAAAAGAATTCCATATTTCTGTTGTGTTTGTCACAATGCCATGCATGATGATGCTCTCTTGATTCGATGTCACACCCCTTCTTAGTGGCACAACCCTCACAGAGCCTCTGTTTTTCATTCACGAAATACACAGCTCCTGATTTCTGCTCACATCCTTTCATCTCACACTCTTCATCATGACTAGCGGAAAAAGACGCCATTTTGCCCTTTCTCCCAATCGGGTACAATTCACTGAGACGAAGGCGTATTTATAACATATGAAACTTGTTTTTAGGGTTATACAAATTGCAATGTGCATTGAAGAATATATAAATGGCAGACTCTACAGTAAATATATATACAGATACGTCTAAACTACTTACTTAGAACCTTTGGTACGAACAGTAAACACGAGCACTATTTATTTAAAACCTAAGCAGCAGTATAAAGCATGTTAACATAAGCTAGTGCTACAAGTCTGGTATATCATGCAATATAATATATCATTAAATTACGTGGATTGGTCATGACCTTCTACAGTTGGTTGTACTTTTACCACCAGTGCCCTGCTCCGGACAACAACCTGATGAACTATGATAAGTCTTTTCTGGAAATAATCTAGAGCTTCATTTCAACATAAACATACTAAGCTGGTCTTGTTGTCCTTGATAATGGCAGGTGTGGTGCAGGCCCCCGCATCCCCAGATCGGCGAAGTTTCTTGGGATGATGTCAACTAGCAGCAAACGACTGGACCGTGTCCACCGAGGGGAGGAGATACGCGTCGAGCTGTGAGCGGATCCTGCGAGGGGTCAATAGAAAGGAAATGATTACAGTGAATTGTTATATAGAAGTCATTGATGACGCAAGGTTTGGTGGACGGCCACATGTCCCAGAAAACTCGACGCCATCGTCAGACGAAGCATTTTCCAAGGGGCGAGGATATGCGCCGAGGAGATCCTGTGAAGGGTTAATGATGTACAGTGGATTGAACGTAGTTATTATGAGGTCCTTGATAATGTAAGTTTGATGGAGGGCCACACGTCCCAGAAAACCCGACTCCACCGTCAGACCAAGGGGGAGGATATATGCGCCGGTATCCTGTGAGGGATCAATACAAAGGACAGAACTGCACAGTGTATTGGACATAATTGTTATAAGAAGGTCAGACCATGGGGCGAGGAGATGAGTCGAGCTCTGAGGGGATCCTGTGAGAGATCGGTAAATTATGGACAGTGAAACGTGTTTATAAGGAGGTCCTTGGCATGGTCATGGATGTCTATCCGTGCGTAATACATGTTGTTCAGGGGATGAATGAATATATCACACCCACCGCCCCCCCCGCCCCCCCCCCTCCCTTCCCTGAACAATAGCTATCAATTACAGATTGAAGCCCACGTCCTTGGTACAATGTTTAAAAACTACCCTTTGCATATGAAACCCGCTCAATTTCGCGATTGTGCCAAAACCTGCACAGTGACATTATAAACTACTAGTTATAACTCCACCATGCTCGAAAGGTATACAAAATTACAAACGACTAAGTAAAAGGCCTTTTATCATTCAAAAAGAGCCATTAAAATACAAGAGGGCGCTTTTTAAAAAGGCATTGGTTTCAACAATTTTTCATACAAAATTAAGCATGTGATGTTTTATTGATGTAATGATTAGATAGAGACATCATCAACAACTATTTCAAAAATGCTTTTGAACATTTTTGAAAAAGTACAAGCATTAAAAATAAATTGTTTTAAACATCATCTAATTATTGGGGCCCCAAATAATTATAAGATCATATATATTTATTTAATATTCCAGCCGTTTCTGGGTCGATTTTGACCAAATAAAGTTTATTCTGCCATTAAAATTGCATGTTCTCTCAAATTCGACACTCAGTTTTTCATTACCTCACAAACAAATTGTGATGTGCAGCGCCCTCTCTACCAAAACTAAACTAACCCTTGAACTATTTAACTATTTTCTGGTCCCAATTATCCTTTTAATATTTATGTTATACAATGACATTTGATTGTTATATTGATGTACTTTTTTATTTGGATAATAAAACATCAAACTCAAATTCAAACACAACTATTGTGTCTAATTACGAAAGCGTATGCGTATTCATGAATTCGTTTGCACCTTTTTGGAATTTGAAAGACCGATACCAACGATTACGCGGCAATGAGCGAGTTTGAATGACCCGTAATTAATTCGTTTGCTAAAAGTGTAAAATTGAGAGGTTTGTTACACACCATGGCTATTTGTACGTCACAGTAAAGCTTCGTAATGTGGCTATTTTTACGTGATTCCGACTTGTTCCAATTGTGCGTGCGCATCACCGAAATTCCGAGATTTCCCTCGTTTCGAGGGAACCGTAACCCTAACCATAATCTGACCAAAAGCCACATATTTTAGCATTCGGGCTAGGGCTAGTCGCACTATGGCCTTTCTTACATTGAATGATGATAACAATAATGACTTACATCTAACTAGTTTTTTTTTTTTGTAGAATATTCAATTAAATAAAGATATTATAACGAGGTGTTATAACATGTGGATTTATTGTATACCATGTTTGATGATGTCGTATTAACTACTTTTTATTGACTCTTTCAAATAATATATTGTATCTTATCCGTTGATTTGTTTTATCCAAATTTTGTACAGAGGAAAAATCAAATCCAATAAAATTAAATGTATTACACCCACCTATTCTCTTCAATCAGCAATGGTTTGTTACGTCTTCATGCTTATGTTAAGTCCTTGAGTCCAGCCACATAAATATCCGCATAGAGATTGTACGCGACACGTAGTTAAAAGGTAATGTTTAGTTGCCAATTGCTAAATTAAAAAAAAAAAAAAAAAAATCTAACAAAACAATGGAAACTGGTGTGCGTCAAGTCAAATCCACAGTGGGCAAGAATACCCTGCTGAAGTAGATTAACCATACTAGTAACAATCCTCAAACTGCCTTGATTCATAGACAAATCCTTCTCTGTCGATTTCTGTATCGACAGTTGTCCACCTGAGACTACAGCGTCTATATAGCTGTACTGACCGGCTTCACCTATGCGTCAGTCTCTGCTGCGACATTTAATCCACTGAATGTGTGTCTGGCTCCACTGGTCGACCGTCTACTAATATCTGTCTCTGTTATAAATCCCACTCTTCGTCCTTTGAGAGTCGTCTCGATTGACTTTCATTTCTTCCCAGGCATCAAATAATAAACGGAGGTTAATTTGTGAGAGAAACCAACTTCGGTCATGGCTCACAACGACGTCCGAATGTTGGAATGAATATGGAAAGAGGATTATACAGAGAAGGGGAGAACACGCCCTCTTACGATAGGCTTTTCACGCCAGCCGTTTCTGACATTGATGCATGCACGACGCCTTGACTCAAGGAGAGCATTACATAGCATGTATGCACGACGGGGAGCAGAGAGTGGGATGGACAGAGGGGGCATATTAAATACAATGTGTAATTTATGTGTATAGGTTTAATTATGACCCTTACAAGGAGGGATCTACCCCTACACATGACCCCCCCCCCCCCCCCCCATCCCCCATCCCGGCACCCACAACTCGCAGCCCTCTATCGATGTGAGTACGTGCCTGGTCGCTTGTCCTTTTATGGTAATGAATTGGACTTATTGTTTGTTTTATCGTTTAATAGTTAACTTATGAAATAATTTATAATGTCTATGAGGAACATTTACAACAATTTAACCCTATGGTGTTGTAATTCACAACTGTAGCTGTAGCTATTGGTTTAAACCAAAGAAGTTTTTTAATAGTTGTTGATTATCTCTCAGTCTAATTACTATTTTTAGGAACCTTCACATTCACAATATTTTTTTTAAAATGGTTTAAACCAATGTGTTTTTAGAGAGCGCCATCTTGAGTTTGAACGCCTCTGTTTGAATAATGAAAGGCTTTTTACGGAGTCGTTTGTAATTTTGAATTCGTTTCAAGCATGTTAGAGTTATAAATATTAGTTGTAATGTAAACGTGCAGGTTTGGGTTACTAAAATTCAGTTTGACCAAAACTGTACTCTCTTTATCAGAACTCAACTATCCCTTTAAGCCAACCGTTGGAAAAAGTGTGCTACCCTTTTCAAAAATGTACAATATATTACGTTTTAAATTGTTGTTAAAGGATCTCGGTATTTAATCATAATTTTATCTGAACATCACATACACATTTAAAACAAAAACGAGTTTCTAGAAAGCGCCCATTTATTTTCAATGGCTCTGAATGATTAGAGGATGTTTAATTAGTCTTGTGCGATTTGTTTGCATTATGCCCCCCCCCCCCCCCCCCCGGCCTTATTAGGGTTAACAAACATCATGCACGGGTTTGAATTTCAGTTGAATGTTCTCTGACATAGCATAATGTCACGTTAAAAAGACTATTCCAATCATCGATGCCACTTGTTTTAAAGTGTATAAACACAGGCGTCGCTACGGGGCATGGGGCACGGGAGGGGCGGGGGGCACAAGGGTAATGTCATTCCAAAGAAGTCGACCATGGCAAGTACTATATTATTTGATCGAATACAATCACAACTGACATGTTAATATATATAAAGAAACAAAAAAAGCAGTTTGTAATCAGTCTTTTAATATACTTCGTTTTATTTCTTAGATTATATAATAGTTTAAAGTAAAATCATTACACCAATATATGCTGTGTTCTTTTACAACATAAACATTCAAATGCAATAATATAGCATGATATGACGCATAACTCAAAGTGATTCTCATATAGTTATGTTAGATAATACGCGCAATGATATTTTAACCCTACAATACGTTGCAACAAAAATAAATTTGTTACAAACGTAAACAAAAAGTATGAAACTCTCTTGTCGAATTGACAATACAAAAACGACAAACTGTACAACATTAACATTACAATGTAAAAACTATTTGTTTTACATTTTAACTATAGTGTTAAACCAAGATGTATATACATACGTACGTCGAATAGGTAATAACAAACAATACATATTGATAACAATAATTTGCTGAGATGTATAATGTTATAATAATTCCATGTTGACCATACATGTACATAATGACGAGAGTAATAAGTTGCACTGAAATCGACATTTACCAGCAATTAATGTATCATTCTAGTAATGAAATCTAAAGTTCTTTTCAATAAATTTATTATCTTATGAGCAGTTGTAGTATATTTTTCAAATAATTGTTTACAAAAAAACATTCGGTTGTAAAACAAGTTTGGTGAAACCTTGAAATGATTATGAAAATCGTTTGTTTAGTTGCAAACGATAAAAAAGTTAATTGTCAAATAATGGTTCATTAAAGGACATAAACATGAAAAACGAGTGTTTTGAAACCTTAAAATAATACATAATGCAAAATTTTAATTAAGTCAGAAATGTTATGTTTCTTTCTCATGCTTGTCATGTCAAAAAGAAGATGTGTGACTGTTTTTTATGAATGAACGGAATGATACATCACTGCAACATGCTAACATACTCATAATGAACAACATTGTCAATATTTGCCAAAATTACATAAACAGATCAAAATTGACATGTATCATGCGATATAATTTTAGTTAAGAAAATTTAAGTTTGAAAAATATTTCAATAATATTAAATAAATATTTCTATCAAATAAGCTAGTTTATCATATATTCTTATTTCAATTAATTCTTATTTTCATTATCATTACCATCAGAATGTATTGTTCATGACATTGAAATAAATGATATGTACAATGAGGCTTTTTTCAAATGCGAACAAAAATACTACACATAACTGATAACTAAGGGTTGAAAATGAAGAGTACTACTGAAGAATAATGCTTGCAGTTAAAGGGGTATTCCGGGCATGTTAAAACCATTCTTTATTTGAATAGTAGAACAAGAGGAATAATTGGTGAAAATGTGATCAAAATCGGACAAGAAACACGGGAGTTATACCTATTTGAACATCATGTAGTAATGAGCGATCGTTTCAAAATTGCCGCCATATGCAACATCATTCACGAGCAACTCGCCATGGCTTTAGCACATGCAAATACGCTTATTTCTCATTTTCGTTGCTAAAAATGTATTTTCTCTGCTTGTTTTCACGAATTCATAGAAAAATATCGATGGACCAACCTCATGGGAAATTTTAAGCTCCTAAATTTTCTTTGTTATGAAGAAAATTTAAATTTTGTAAAATTTCCATGTAGAAGTCAAAATGGCTGCAGCTCGCAAGTGACGTCACGATCGATAACAATTGCGAACGATACTAAAAATCGGATCAAAGTTCATCCTGTCATAACTTTTGTATTGCTCTACCGTTTTGGCTCAGATTTTTTATCATGATTCTTCATATTCACCTTATAGCAAACATCACATTTCTGGGGTGGAATTCCCCTTTAATAATTCAATAAGTGACAATATGACTGATTCGAAAAGAACAACAAAGCGAACAATTTAATATCTCATAAAATTATTTGTATGAAATCCATCAAGCTTGTGGGATATTTGAGTGTGGGTGTAGGAAACGTATGATTTGTAATGCGTGTTCACACAACATATCACCATTTTAATTTTAGTTACGAGGAAGCGAGGTAGACAAGAAAACACAAGAGAAAGTAAGGTTCCCTTTTCGTATGTTTAATGGGTTATAAATAAATACATGTGTGCCGTTGCAACGGGATGAGAATATGAATGAATAAACGGGATTAGATATTGCACGAAGATACATTAAAATAAGCCTGACAATAAATAATCGCTTACAGTAAATGTTTGCTGAAGTCCGAAAATGCGGGTTTGATGAACGAAGGAAGGGGCTGCACGCGATGATGATGCGGAGACTTGGAAAGCGGAAACGCGACTTCGATGACGTGGTTGAAGAACCGCGAAGTGCGCGATGACGACGCTGATGAAGATGTTGACGCTCGTGGGTCGCGGTCGAGACGAGAAACGAAGAAGATGATGCGGCGGTTGACGCGGAGACGGTGAGTCGCTCTACGGGTCGATGCCAAGGAAAGGTGAATACAAGAATCAGAGTCGGTGCCGAAGGAACAGTGAATCGTCCATTGTCGTAGGCAGACTAAGAAGATGCGTGAGCAGACCAGCTACGGTGAGTCGAGCTGTGAGGTGAGTACGCCAGAACTGCCCGGTGCGTATCGTGACGTGGAAGCTCCCAGTGGTGAATCAGTGGCACAAGACGGCGGTGATTATAACGTACCACTAGAAACTATCCAGTCCGCTAGGGGCGGCGTGAAAGGTGCTGTGACATGATGGAGATTCATGCCACAGAAGGGTCTCGACGGCGGAGAGAGAAAACTAGAGTTGATGTTGACTCAACGAGAGATGGTGATCGGAGTGAAGAAACTGGTGAAAGGCACGTGGAGTTGAAAAGCGCGGCTGGCGAAATGGTGATGCGTGATTGGTTGAATGGGCGCACACGCGAAGAAAACATGAATATGTATGAGCCACGTGGTGGAAAATAACTGGAAAAGTACCGAGAGTGATAAACTGGAAATAACTGGATCGGCAAAAGCAGGTCGGGGTGAAGCAACATGTATGAGCGAAGTATGGGTCGCTACAGTACTCCCCTACCAGAGACGAAGCCGAAGAACAGATGAGGAACGATATAAATATCGACAAATATACAGGAAAATGGTGGCACTATTTATAAAGCGGGAGACCGCCGCTGTTACAATAAAACAATCTAAGGTGGCACTATTTATAAAGCGGGAGGCCGCCGCTGTTACCTAGTACATGAATATGTATAGCGGACCAGAAAAGGTTACAAACATGGCATGTTATAAATCGGGCATGAAAGAATGCAATATAACAAGCATGGTAATGTAAATAGCAGTGCAGTCGCTATAATAAACAAACATGACATAGTATAAGAATGCATCGAAAATACGTGTATAAATGCAAGAGCATAAAAACATTCGATACATAATTGAGAGGAATGGTTCTGAAAATGCAAGAGCATAAATGCAAGAGCATAAAAACATTCGATACATAATTGAGAGTAATGGTTTTGAAAACATGGCAAGTCCAAAAAGCAGGGAATATAAAATATCGTACAACCAAGCTTCCAAGTAAACGACTGGGGTCACCAATGTGGGAGGAAGCTCCCTGGTGACAATAAAAACACAAGAGAAAGTAAGGTTCCCTTTTCGTATGTTTAATGGGTTATAAATAAATACATGTGTGCCGTTGCAACGGGATGAGAATATGAATGAATAAACGGGATTAGATATTGCACGAAGATACATTAAAATAAGCCTGACAATAAATAATCGCTTACAGTAAATGTTTGCTGAAGTCCGAAAATGCGGGTTTGATGAACGAAGGAAGGGGCTGCACGCGATGATGATGCGGAGACTTGGAAAGCGGAAACGCGACTTCGATGACGTGGTTGAAGAACCGCGAAGTGCGCGATGACGACGCTGATGAAGATGTTGACGCTCGTGGGTCGCGGTCGAGACGAGAAACGAAGAAGATGATGCGGCGGTTGACGCGGAGACGGTGAGTCGCTCTACGGGTCGATGCCAAGGAAAGGTGAATACAAGAATCAGAGTCGGTGCCGAAGGAACAGTGAATCGTCCATTGTCGTAGGCAGACTAAGAAGATGCGTGAGCAGACCAGCTACGGTGAGTCGAGCTGTGAGGTGAGTACGCCAGAACTGCCCGGTGCGTATCGTGACGTGGAAGCTCCCAGTGGTGAATCAGTGGCACAAGACGGCGGTGATTATAACGTACCACTAGAAACTATCCAGTCCGCTAGGGGCGGCGTGAAAGGTGCTGTGACATGATGGAGATTCATGCCACAGAAGGGTCTCGACGGCGGAGAGAGAAAACTAGAGTTGATGTTGACTCAACGAGAGATGGTGATCGG
Source organism: Echinarachnius parma (assembly GCA_037951105.1). Lineage (NCBI taxonomy): Eukaryota > Metazoa > Echinodermata > Echinoidea > Clypeasteroida > Echinarachniidae > Echinarachnius > Echinarachnius parma. The sequence continues at coordinate 133,414 of JBAMJV010003521.1, forward strand.
AGTGAAGAAACTGGTGAAAGGCACGTGGAGTTGAAAAGCGCGGCTGGCGAAATGGTGATGCGTGATTGGTTGAATGGGCGCACACGCGAAGAAAACATGAATATGTATGAGCCACGTGGTGGAAAATAACTGGAAAAGTACCGAGAGTGATAAACTGGAAATAACTGGATCGGCAAAAGCAGGTCGGGGTGAAGCAACATGTATGAGCGAAGTATGGGTCGCTACAAGCTGAATAAGAAGGTATAGTGGCTACCTGTCTATATCAGTCACCTTGCATATAGTAGCCATATAACATGTTTCTATGCAGAGTGAAACACTATAGTATAACTGGTTTAATATACAGGTCACCTGTCTACAGTGGCTAAAATAGCCCTAAGGTGGTGACTACACACATGATTTAATTGAATAAATATTGATCAGCTAACGACGTCATGAAAATAATCAAGTTGAATAACAATTGTTATGGTTGTATTGAACATGTTGAAGCATTATACATTGTAATCAAACTTAATTTGTGAACTTTATTTTAGAAATTCAACTCGTTTACCGGGGTAATAATGAAGCCATGCATAAGTATGTCAAATATTGAACATTGGTAACTTCAACTAGGCGTAACGTGTTGATACAGTATAGGACATTAGGCAATGTCAGTAAGCATTATGAATAAGTAATACAACGTTACTCATATATAACCACGTAATATAATGACCTGTTATATCGAGAATGCTAGACAAGACTTTGGTATACAGTATCAAACAACAAATACTTCAACATGAGCGAGCAAATAACGCGCCATCTTCATCTCAAAATCAGGACTTTTGCCGGAGGGAACTTATTACTTTGGTGTAACCTACACAGACTACATGAACAAAGCTTTTAAATATCATATTCAATAAGGTCTTTGCATTCATAACATACAAACATACTGGCTTGCATTTGTACACAACATGAACATCTACTTTTCAACGATTAGTTCACGTCTACGACTTACAATGTGAGCCCCATTTCAGTTGCCACAACAGTGCATGCTCAATGTAAACCAGTGGACCCATGATAGTCATATATGTGGCATATTTGGTTCGTCGCCAATATAATAAAATAAGTACATGAATTAGTACAAATTTACACGAATATCGCGTAACTCTACAAATAAAACAGCACATGTGTAGACATCCTGTTATGACTGCACAATGCAATAATAATTTCCCTTGATTGCATGCGTACAGTTCACTAGGAGCTGCAATACAATAAACATGATTACGTGTATATTTGTGCCATGAAATGCCAGTGGCTCTGCAAGGGTTAATATGATGTATCTAGATCTCTTCCTTATATTTTCATAATGATGGTCAGACGAGACAACCTAACCCAAAGCATCATTATTCCTATTCCTTAATCAACATATATTTCTTACGTTCGTGAAAAGGTACATTTTTTACTGTCTTACTTACACCCTCTACCATTACCATTCATTCTACCAAGACAATGCCACTTTTATTATCTTAATTTTTTTATAAATATCTCAATTTTCCTTAAATAAAAATTATCAAATACAATTGGATTTGCATGAAATCGAACCCGATACCTCCACGCTGCTAGACCGGTGCTCTAATCGTTGAACCATATTGATTGACGGTGACCTACACGTATTAGTCAGAAGGTATATTAACCTGACACAAACCAGAACAGAAACCAACGTAGGGAAAATAAAATGTATTAGGAATATGCAAAGTGAGTAAGGTATCTATTTATCGCTAATATTATCAGACAGTTCTTTTCCGTAGGGGGTATTGGGATCGATGGTGTGCAGGTTGGACACGATTGGATGGAAGCTTGACATCAAATGTACAGGTTGTGAGTTCAAACCCCGTCATGACCTGCCATTAAGCAGCTTTCGGTTTGGTATGGTAAGGGGAGACGACGTTCACTCAAGCGAGAAAGTCAATCTGCGCGTGCGCCACCTCGATCTTATGTGTGCCATTAACGTCCGTACCCTTCGCACAACATTAGGATATAATTTGGCAACAATTTAAAATATGATGTCCGTTTTGATTGACATTATCTTTATAATGATACATTATCGTAATCTGTATTCTCCAAATCCACTTCCTGACAAGTTATTTGTCATCATTCGTACACAATTAGGATATGATTCGCCATGTCTCTCTCGATAAATTATGATCATAATGCATTCTCACCACAGAACTCTCGACGTAATGTAATAGTCCGATCCATGTTTTAGATTGTTTTATCCGAATTAGGCAAGCTTGAAGAGTAGCCCTAATTTTTGTTCTGCGAGTCAGAACATCTTTGACGATTCTTCCCAAAGATTCTTGCTCTGCCCACTGTATCTCAATTTCATTTTCATGTGATCATGAATATTCATGAGCTTTTTTGGTGAAGAATATACTGATGGTTGATTATTAAATACTTATATACCCCCCCCATAATAAAAAAATCTACCCTACTGCCACCCCCCCCCCCCCCCCCCTTCCCGCGGCCCGTCCCCTCCCGTGATCTACATTATACTTTATACTAGAGTTGAGTTTATTTTAGTTGATTTCATTTAATTTCACCACGGTTACCTTGCGTCAGCCAATGGCAGTTCTTTGGCAGGTCCGTGCAAATTCATATATTAAACATTTAAAATCATATTAACAAATTCGCCTCTGCTGTCCCGTTTAGAGTAATAGACCGACGCAACAATTTTGTGAGAATACAGGTGTTTTTTTAGTTTTTTAAAAACTCATTTGAAGGATGGAATGAACCCAAAACTGCATGACCCTAAACCCAACCCCCTTCGTCATTTTCACTGTGCTCACTGTATCCGTATATGGCGCTATGTCAAAAAGGCAAGGCGCTGCATGGACCAATGCTAATGTCAATGGTTCTTTATTGTATCAAAATCGGTTCAGAAACGGCAGAAATATCCATAAACATAACCATTTGTAATAAATGTGGGGCCCCACAAGTATTCAATTATTTTGAACCAGCCGTTAAAATTCGTTTTAAAATGCTTCCTCTTTTCAAAAATGTTCAAAAGAGGTTTTTAGATAGTTGTTGATTTCACAAGCAACAGTGCTTGCCCCCCCCCCCCCCTCCAACGCATTGTGTTTCTGATGGAATCGGGGCCTCTGCTCAGCTATCTCAACTAGTGGTCGCTTCCGTCTTGGTGATCGATCCCCCCCCCCCCCCCCCCCCCCCCTCCTCCGGCAACACATAAAAGCATGAGGTCTTGGTCTTGGCCTTGCATAATTATGTTTGGCGATGAGCCTCTTCGTTCCTGGGTTCTGTCTCTATCTTTGATCATACATCGAAACGAAATATCGTGCTAAGGAGCAATTTAGCAGTCATGCCATCTTACCCCACGATGCATCATGGGAGCTATATCAATATCTCATCCTCTACTTTATCTAACCCACTGCTTATTATTCACTGACGTAAGATTTTTTGTAAACAACGAGCGTGTTTCTTAGCTCTGCTGTGACTATACAGCCTGAAGGGGTGACATCGTGTGAAAGTAACAGGGTACGAGATGACTCATCGTGCAAGCATCTCTTTGGCCCAATATCAGTACATACTCCATCTTCAGTAGCTTGGTAAATGTCATAACCATCTTCTGTAACGTATACCATACCGGATAGTTTATCGATAGTGACATTCGCATACATCCATTCCCCACAGTAGGGATAAGGACATTCCTTGACTTCCCCAGATAGGTCAATCTGCAGTAACTTCGAGCGCTCACGAAGCACGAGGATATCTCCCGAAGGCAACGTCCTGATTCTCCTAGGTATATCGTCGCACCCCTCTGGGAATGTAAGAGGGATCTTCCTAATGATCGAATCCTGCCCGTTGAGGGAAGGATCTATTGTAAGGAGGTTTGTGGTTTTACCACGTTCTCTTGTGTGAGGTTCGACCCAATTCTCTTCTAGCGCAATGATCTGTCTATCTACGTTGATATCAAAAATAAGGCATGGACATGCACAGCAATCCTTCTCGCCCTTTATCAACGGTATACATAGTAAAATGATCTCCTTCACTAGCTGCCAGTCTCGGGAATAGAGGGTGATAATACGAGCTCCCCCAATAGCAATCATGCCATCATTCAAGACGACACATGAAGTAGCCATTCGCAAAATGTTACTCGTACTGTCTTCAATAGTACGCAGTGTATTGTCGCGTATGTTTGCTTCAAACAGGCCGAGGTTAATGCCGTAATTCTCTGTAAAGACAACGTGACAGTCATCAATACAACCACAAATGAGGATTTCAGCGCTCCTGGGAATCTTAAAGGTATCAACAACTTTCCAGGTTCCAACGTGCCCATCGAGTCTTCCTTTGGTGATGCCACACTCGGGATCTATGTAATATTTGACCGTGCGAATGTTACGTACGCGGGTCTTCTCTCTTCCTATGATACTACCGTATTCAGATATGTGTGCCTGGTCTGCCAAATGGAAGAATTCCCTTGTTTCAAGAAGAAGTGCCTTATCATTCCTCAGAAGTTCCTCTGCTCTCTCCATCCAATAGTCAAGGGAGTCTGAACTCTCTTTTAGCTCTTCCGTCAATCCTTCTACCTGCTTTCTGTAGGTCTTCCTTATTTCCTCAAGATCGGCAATGATTTCCTTTCTCCTTCTTTCCAGAGGATGTCGTCTCTCGTCGGCCTTCTCTCGCACCATGGCAAGCTCTACTTCTCTTTTTTCGTTAATCTTTTTAATTTCGTCGTCGGCTTTCTGGTTGATGTTCATCTCCATCTCGAGTTGTTTCTTCGCGAGCTCTTTTTCGATGTCGATATTGACCTCGCGCTCAATATCGTTGAGATGATCTTCAACTGTCTGCCACATGCCATCCTTTTCCTGTAGAAGTCCTGCCAATCCCACATGTGTCTGCGCAAGCCAGTGATGGGTGTCCTCCAGCTGTTCTTTCTTCTTTTTGATAGCATCTTCAATGTCGTCCATTTTTTCACAACGATTATGGCGCACAGGAATACACGAATTACACGCTAATCGGGTTTCTTCTTCCAAATGCATGTAACCTGAGCAAAAGAATTTTATCCTCTGTTTGTGTTCTTCACAAGGCAATTCATGCGTCTGCTCTCTTGATGTGATGTCACACCCCTTCTTGGTGGCACAACCCTCACAGAGCCTCTGTCTCTCACTCACATAATAATCAGCTCCTGATTTCTGCTCGCAACTTTCCATCTCACACTCTTCATTATGGCTACCGGGAAAAGACGCCATTTTACCCTTTTCCTAAATTCTGGTAAAACTGATACGTAAGCTTACGTAAAGCCTATAAATGTTTATATTAGGGATATACAAGTTGTAACTTTCATGGAAGAATGCCTACTATAGAAATGGCAGACTGTACTGTACCACTTATGATCTTCCGCCGATGAAGCTACGTGTAGACTACTTACGTATAACCTAATCAATCAATATTGCGTTACATATCACGTATTCATAAATGAAACTTGAAATATGTTACAATTTCATTAACAGTTTGAAAGCAAGTTCACATGACCTACAAGGTCTGGTATACTGTGCACCATCTCGTTCGGCCCGAGCAATGCCGATGGTTCACAGGCAAGGAGAAGAATTATTGAGAACGTCTTGCTCACATTATTATGCAGTGAGCACAAACTGGCCTAGTTTAACATCACGCGATGCCAGCTTGCGAACGCACTGCGCACGGGGCGTAATGCACTCTAAACGATGCACACCAAAAGCAAAACGTGTGTTCAATGAATGCAGCCTAAATAACATGAAAAATAAAATCGCCTAAACAAAATATATACGTTTGTTTTGTCCCATAGTCTAGACTACTGCCATATCGAATTATGACAAGCGTTCTGTTTTAAACTTTAAAAGAGCAACAAACATGGTATTAATCTGTTCTTGCTGTCCTCGATGCTAGCAGGTTTGTTGATCTGAGGGCCCCACGCCTTCCAGAAAACCAGATCGGTGAAGTTTATTGGGATGATGTCAACTACTGGCCGCCGACTTGACCGAGTACATCGAGGGGTGATGATATGCGCCGAGCTCTGAAGGGATCCTGTGAGGGGTTAATAAAAAGGACATAGGACATTGTTATAAGAAATTGATGATGCGAGGTCTGAGGAAGGACCACACGTCTCAGAATCCCTACTCCATCATGTACGACGAGAGGCGAGGGTATGCGTCGAGCTCTGATATGTCTGAGGAGACCCTGTTAGGATTCAATAGAAGAGACAGAACTGTACAGTGTATTGGACATTGTTATAAGAAGGTCTTTGATGATGCAAGTTTGATGGAGGGCCACATGTCCCAGAAAACCCGACCTCACCGTGAACACCGTCGGACCGTGTGGCGAGGAGATGCGTTGAGCTCTGAGGGATCCCTTGAGAGGTCAACGATGGACAGTGGACATGCTTGGGCAAGAGAAACGCTTAACAAGTAATCTCGAGTGTGTTGTTTTGACATAAATTAGTTCAGTTTGATATAGAGGGCACTACAATATTTTGGGAGATAATGCAAATTGATTGTCAAATTAGAAAGAGCATTATAAGGACATATAAGGGCAGAATAATCCTTTTTTCGATAAAAATCAGTTCAGAAATAGCTGGAATATTTATAACCACAACCATTTCTATTGATTGTGGGCGCCCACAATTATTCGATAATCTTGAACCAGCCGTTAACAAAAATTGAAAAATGATTCCTCCTTTTAAAACTTTACAAAATATGGTTTCTAAATAGTTGTTGATTACCTCTATATCTAATTACCATTTAAACAATGCGTCACATGCACAATATTTTATTTCAAATGGTTGAGTGCCCTTTTTTATGACTCATTTTGAATGATAACAGACTTTTACGTAGTCATTTGTAATTTTCATTCCTTCCGAGTATGGTGGATTTATTATAACCGTTAATGTGTAATGTAATTGTGCAGGTGAATTGGGTTACTAAAACTGTACTCTCTTTACCAATGCTCAATTACCCATTTAAATTATGTGTGAATCACGTGTTCTAATTGCGCGATTTTGATTGATTGGCACGCACACATTGTTTAATGTATAATTAATTATCGATGAGTTGTAACGTGTTTATTCATTGCATGTATCATACAAAGTATGATTTTATTAGGCTAACTATTATTATCAGTATTGATGCTTATTTTTTTTTCTTATGTCATGTAGATCGATTTAAATTGTGTTATGATAATTTCTAATTTATTGTATGTTTTCATTGCAATTTTGTACAAAGGAAACATTGCTGATAATTACAACTGTATCACACCCACCTGATCTCTTCAATCAGCGATGTTTTGTAGCGTATTCATGCTAGATCCTCGAGTCCGGCCAACTTCATATTCGAAAAGAGATTGTACGTGACACGCGATATTCCGCTAGTCTAAGGTCAATATTTAGTTGTCAATCGTTTTTTTTGGTCAAACAGATTTAATTCATTGTTGCTTCGAAGGACAATGGAAGCTAGCGTGCATCATTTCACATCCACTGCGGGCAGGAATAGTGCAATTGATATACTGCTTAACTCAGTTGTACGTATGCTGCTGAAGTTGATTAATCGTAATAGTTGCAATGGCAAAGATGCCCTGATTATTAACGAAAACAAGTGAATCTTTCTTCGACGATTTATTTCGGGTCCGTTTAGACCAAAATCAGTCTCCGTTCCGGCGGTTGGTCCACTGTGTCTGGACCCAATTAACTTCTCGATCTGTAATATTCCCTTATGACGTTTGTTCCACTGCGACTGTGTCTAGCTCTAAACTGACTGTCTCCAGCGGCCAGTCTCTGGAAATGTTATAAATCCCAACTGTGTTGTTGTTTCCACTGAGAGAGAGTCTCTGGCTTAATCCAAATTGACTTCGTCTCGTTTGGTTAGGATTTCTTCCCAAGAATCAAACAATAAACAGGAGATCGATTTGCGCGAGAACACTTCCACGAAGGCATCGTTCGATTATGTAGTGGACGAGCACAAAACGAAAGCAGCCTATATACGACGTCCGATGTGAAATGTTGGAATGAATATGGAGAGAGAAGAGTAGCGGACAGGAACGCACACCCTCGCACGATAGGCTTTTCACGCCAGCCGTTTCTGAGATGTATACACATCGATTTGCCTCAAGGAGTGTCTTTCATAGCATGCAGTACAAGGCGAGGAGAGGGTAACTGAAAGGTGGGGTGGGCAGAGGGTGTATGTCATGGGCGTCGATCTGTCATTGAAACCCATGCATCAGGGGGGATGATCCATTCATTCATCCCCCCTGATGAATGGGTATTACGTAAGTATCGACGCCCATGGTGTCTGTATTTTCTGAATATTGGTTTGATAATGTTCCTCACAAGGAGGGGTTACCCCTATCCATATGCGACACCCCCACCCCCCTCCCCCCTCCCCATGCCCTTCCCTCAGCGATGTCTAAGCTTGTATAATCGATGTCCTTGTCGTCATAACTTTGACGAATTGTTTGTATTGTCGCTTAATAGTTAACTTATGAAAGATAAGTATGTGTCGTGCATTGATATGGAGTGCTAGCGAGTGTTAAGAATGTCGGTCAAAGATCTCTTCTTCGGAACATATTGACAATGTGATATAGCACTACCCCCCCCCCCCCTCCCCCACCCCCACTTATCCACCATAGCAACTTTGTTTCACAAACTAACAAAGATTTTAAACCTATATTTTGAACCGATATACCCCTCTTGAAATAGGAATCTTAGTGATCCATTGTCGGAATAGCAGCGTGTGTGGAACCTCGGTGCAAAAACAAATGCATCGCATTCCATTTTAATATACACCAATATGACAAAACAACAAAATAATACAAAAAAGACTAGTTATCGGTATTAACTTAAATTTCTTGGATTTGTCTCCAGCTGTCCGGTTAAGAGCGCGAAGATTTCCCGTTTCTCTGACTGAGGCAGAGGTTGCCCCCCAAAAATTGCTTGCGTTTGCCTCAAAACTAGTAATGGTATCGCGCAAGGCATTGAGCGTTTTGTTGCCCCGGTATATTTCATTGGTGATTTAAAAATTCGCATACCTGTAGCCTGCAGGAGTCCACTGAGAAGCTAAAGACTTAAGTAATGGTTTCCTTGACCTTGATCAATGTGCTAGTCAAATTCCACTAAGTTGATAAATTTAGTAGAAGACCCGACCCAGTATATTTAAAACAATGATGGCGCTATCGCCGCACCTACTGCAGAGCCGTATCAACTTGCCACAGTCGCTCTGTCATGCATTCGACCGAGTAACAATTAATAATATTGATTAGTATTTTGAACGGGAATTTGACGCGACATAATGTGCAATCCAAATTGGCATCGAACGAATAATTAACGGACGCGTTCATGTTCAACTGTGCTCATTAATCGCCTCTCCATGAAATGCACACATAATATCGTCGTATGGCCTGCATAAGGGCGCTAGCAGGCAATTTCGCCCCGATTTTCAGTTTTCATTTTTTTTCATAAATCGATAGAGTTTGGAAAGATCTACCTTTTAAAAAAATCCCCAGCTTCGGAAAATAAATATTTGTTGAGTTATCGTCAATAGTAAAAGGGCGTTAGCTCTTGCAGAGCCGTCTTTCTTCCCGGCAGAAGGGCGCTATGAGGCACTGCGCATGCGCACATTGCTTATGCCCTTTCGCAGCAGACCGATGTCCATATTCCACCCAGCAGAAGGGCGCTAGCATTAGGTAAGCGTGAAAATATCTATATTTGGGTATGATTTCCTTTAAATTATGTGAAAGATATGTTCGGCAGACATACAAATGTTATTCATACCACTTTTCGGAGTGAAAATTTAGAAAATAATCATGAATAAATCAAATAAACACAACTTTATCTCTCGTCGGTCCCATACGTTCATCTTCGTGTGTGGACATTTATAACACGTATAATATATATACAAATCAAAATTGATACTAGGCCTGGGGCCTGAGATAAGTTAATGATAAGTTTAGTCAGGAGATCAAGATAAGCTGGTCTTGGGCCTGGTTAACCTAGGCTTAGCCTAGGCTAGACTAGGTCTAGGACTAGGATTGTTGATTGTAGTCTACACAAGTCTTACTCTTTCTAAAGTCTAAACTAAAGTCTGAATGAAAGTTAGAGAGTAAGAATACGATTAAGAAGAGTACTCAGTGAGTCACTAGTAAAATTGTAAGACTCTTATACTATTAGCTGACTAGTGACTCACTTAGTACTCGTCTTAATCTTATTCTTACTCGCTAAGTCTAACTTTCAGACTTAGTCTTAAACTTTATAGACTGAGTGAGTCTTACTCTTGCTTAGTCTTAGCAAGAACCTTTGAGAACATGTAACTTTAACACAATAGTGTAGTATTAAATTTCAAGATCAATTTCTTTGATATTTATTATTTGAGTGTATTTCATCTAAATCATAATTGCATGTGAACATAGGAGAAACTCATCAATATATATCTTATAGCAATCATTGCAGTTCAGCTTTCTTTAACAATGTATGCAGTATTTTACAGCTACTATAACAATTGTGTTTTGTGTCATATTTATAGTTCATGCCATCATGACTGACCAGGAGAAGAGCCCATATGATGGAAAATGAAGATGTATGTGCCTCATGCTTGTCATTACCCAGCTGCTTATAAATTCACACACTGGTGACAAGTGTTTCATGTAAGAGGTGAGCAAAAAGTGTAAGCTATTGTATTAAATACTCCACTGTCTTAATAATGATATACATTGTAGGGAAGGTTTATTTTATCCAACACTTTACTCATGAATATCGTTTTAACGAAGAGGATACAAAAATAGTTTTAAAAACCTACAACAATAAAACTACAACAATGTATGAGAGAACCTAATCTACTGCAACTCCAAGTAAGTGTTGTGGATTTGGACAATGTTATAATACTGGATTCCTTTAATTAGAGAGAATTGTGCAGATAATACAACTATGTTGATGGTGAATTACTATTTTCTGTAAGTACTACTTAGATTACTTGACTTCAAATTAATCAAATCATATTGCTCCATTATAAGTTGTGCCTCAAGAAACATTCATTTTAGTTTGTGTTTATCTTATTTTCATTCAAAATAGATCAGGCTACCTTCAAGATGGACTGATAGAGCAGGAAGGAGTCAAAGACAAGAACCTTGAAGGTTAATACATGTGATTTGTTTTTAGTTACCAATTTCACTGCTCATTTGAAAATGTTACACTGTCATGATTACTAATTATTCATCATGTCATCATTAATAGCTAGTTCTTAGTTATAATTATTACATATTCCATACATTAGGTCATCATAATAAGTCTAGCGCTACAGAAATTTGAATGATAGCTCAAATTAGCATTAAATTTATCTATTTATAGTTTATAAATATAATAGAGGTGTATTCCAGGGTAAGTTCATTTAAGACCAGTACAGGGTAAAAATAACATCCATATAAAACAAATATTGCAGATATATTAAATGATTGTCATAGTAAGAATTAGTTTATTCTAATGTTTCACTTTGGCACCCATAATAAATCAACAGACTTATGTCATGAATTACTTGCATTGTCACATACAAGTCAATTTAAAAACAATTTAAGAATAATAATGTTATTATGAGTCAAACTATATTCCATTAAATTATATTTGTGTTTGTGTTTTATGATACAGGGATACAGACACAGGCTTGGCGTTCGAAATATCCAGGAGCTAGGGCATAATTGATAATGCAGATTAGAAATCCCAGGTAATTTACAGTTCATTTTCCATCTTTCCTTTGTGTTATCACATTATTATGTTCAACTACAGACAACATTTTTAGTGATGATGACTTGCATCTGCTTAAATCCGCTTAGCTTCCCATACCTTTCCTCCTAACTGCAAAAATATAACTTCAAAAAAACATTTCAAAAATATGTTTTAATACGGGTTGTCTTTGTATTACTATTTATAGTGCTCATAAAGCTGGAACAGTCTCGGGGTGACCCGTTTTTAAAATGTTGTTTTATCTTTTTTAATTTTGCCTATTTTTGCTCTCCATCCCTATCCTTCACCAGTTGAAATGACCTGGCTGGATAGGGTGACTCGCCACTCAAATGATTATAAATGGCAGTCATTTTCATTAAGGTTACAATTAATATATTATTCACCATTATGACTGATAGAAGGAAAGTTATTTTCAAACAAATATTTAACATTTATTTTTATCTTATCAGTGTATTCTTGTTTTGTTTTATATATACAGGTATTTTCAACCTGTACCAGAGTCTGGCCCTAATGTAGTATGGATCTGCACTGAAAACATTGACGGAAACTGTTCAAGTGAGAAAGAAGGCTGAAATTAGTGAAAATCAGTACGAAATAATATAGTTAATTACAAGGTTTATATCTAAGTTAAGAAATCAAGAATTTAGTTTGTTTGGATTTTTTGTTTTCCTTCACAATTTGATGGGGAGGGGTATGATCTAGTAATGTGTGTAGCTAGTCATTCATCTTGTTCATTCTTTACAATCATCATTTATGAAACAAAATTAATTTCTTTATCTGTTTGTATTTGTTCATGTTGTAATATACATGTCAATTTGAAAATTATTAACTTTTACCATAGCAAGTTATAGAATAATTGTATACAATATTATATATCATTATTCAATGTATTATTATATGCAATTCAATGGTAATTGAAAAATAACAATTTAAATGAAAATGAGCAAAGAAAAATAGGCCGGGAACTAAACCAGATACCTCCAGATTGCTTGACCTGTGCTCGACCATCAAATGAATTGTTCCCAGCTTCTAGTTATTCAATCAATGAGAAGGGTTTCATAAGAAACGTCCACAGTTCAAGGGCCTCTGTGGCTCAATGGTCGATCAAGCAATCCGGGGTCTAGGTTTGATTCCCGGTATTTTTTTTATTTGGCTTTGCTCATGTACATTGATTTATATTATTTCTGGTCATTTTCCTTTTTTGTTTGAATTGAAATAACAATGTATTAATTCTTTGTTTATGACAGAAATACATGCAGCATATCTGTATACATGTAGTACAATACATGTACCAACATGACTTGTCAACATTTTAGGCAATTATCTGAATGATTCTTTATCAAGCTTATTCTGATTGTTCTATTTAAAAATTTCAACTTTCTGAAATAGAGGTACACGATTATGGGTTCTTATAAACTGTGACTGATAATGATCATATTTCAAATGAATTTTATATTTATCGTATAGCATTGCAGCTGTTAATTTTTACCATTATGATAAAATAAAAGTAATACATTCATGACATTTTCAGATGTTATAATTGTAGCTGAATTCAAAATTCTCTATTTGTATTGTTCTATGATAAAAATGCATACATCTTGATAGTACATTATATAAGTGGATTTTATGCAGTTAATTTTGTGTGCATTATCATTCAATTAATTTAGTTTTTATGTTATATGTGTATTTAAATAAAATCACCTTTCTGATTTGGAGCCAAGTTAAATTCAATATTGCATTCAAATTACATTTATTTAACTGTGAGCAATTATGGTTGTATATTAAAAGATATGATCGTACGTTGCATCTCAATTTCTCCATTTATTCTACAGCTGTGTTATATCATACAGTTGTTAACTGGTGTCGGAAAGAAAAGCACGTAATGTCCCACTCCTAGGGATTTTAAATGCTATTGAGGGAAGAGTAAAGAAGTCCTGAGACGTATGTCGAGGGACTTATTTTCTTCACGAACTAGCATTTTAAATCCAGAGGGGAACATTCCATGATTTTCCCGACAGCAAAGTTAACAACTGTTTTATCATCTGAATAGACCAGTTAACAGTGCTATGTAACAGTAAAAAAAATTGTGCATGGCTAGTTGATGCACTGTATTTTACTAAGTCCGGTGATAAATAAACATGTGGCAGGAATTTATTTGACTTTTATGATAAAACAATGAGAACAAGCCAAAATGATTAGAGGGAAATCTAATGAAAGATTAAAACAATATAATTTAACATAGAAAACAAGCGAGTTCAGTTGCGGGTAAGAATGTTTGTACGTGTGACTGAGTTAATATTTGTGTGTCTGTGTGTTAGTGTTTGCGTTGGTGAATAATAATAATTATTGTTATTATTATTATAATAATTTATTTGACAAATGAAACATACAAATACAATCATCATACATGGTATGGCGGAACGGTCACAGTAATGCCAGGGAAAGATAAAGATTAACTTAATAACTCTAATTAGACAATAATTAGGCTACATTTAATGTGATTTACATGTAGGTCCTTTATAAGATAATCCAATTACTACGATTAACATGGATTTTCGTAACACTAAGAACAGTCATATTTTTTTTGTAATAACCATGAGAAGCATTTTCATGAGTTGTTAACATTTATTAACTTAACAAATCGTTAAAACCTCTATTTCCATAATAATTTCACATAATGTGACACATAGACCTATGTATTAAGAGCACACTGCCGAACGCTCGCTCAACACGCGCGCCTATGGAAGACGCCCTTCTGTGACAGCGCGCATCGCGCTTGTTTGCTCCCGGCAGAAGGGCGCTAGACGCGTACGGCCCTTCTGCAGGGAAGACGATCGCGCACGGGCGGTCCCGGCAGAAAGATTCTAGCAGTTAAACGCTCGTAACTTAAAAAGTATTTAAAATTCGGTTTTACAATTTGGTATCATGACAGATCTTTATATTTCCTAAATTATATCCAAATAATAGTCATGCAAACTAAGGAGTTCAGTTTTTGTAGGTATTCAAAACTTTAAAACGCGATTATCTCGAAAACGTTTTTTTCGCGCGCGCACCGGCTAGCGCCCTTATGCAGGGCATGCGACGATATATAGCATACATTGTATATTGACCGTATACTATTACAGAGGAGATTTGGAGAGGAATATTATACTATTGACTGAAAAAAACAACTTATGTTAATTTACTATATTGTTGAATTGTGATAATTTGTTTACAGTAATTGACATTATTTAGCATTATTACTTCATGAGACAACTGACAACAATAATTTGATGTGCTTCTATATAAAATTATATAATTCCAACGCTGGGTTTGCGCCATAATCGATACGTCACTACAGCGACGAGTTGGTGACCATGGTGACGATCGCCATTTTGCAACCATTATACGTCTCTTATAGATGAGTGCACTCGAATTGTCTTTCGACTAGCTGTGTAGCTATTATGAGCGGAATTTTGCATATTCTACATATGTGTAGGCTTGGATGTTTGGTGGAAAAACTCCTCGCTTGAAGGTGATTTGAGAGAGATTTAACGGAATTGCGTTTAAAGCCCATGTAACATGTTTGACAACATTGTATCAGCATCACAGTCGCAGTAAACTAACCTATAATCGGAGCTAGCCTACAAGATCATCAAACAAGAGGCCATATATCCGATACAATTGGTATTCCATCATCTACCGCTCAACGTGATTCAATCAATTACAGATATCCTGTAGCTTAAACCAAAACAGGTATAGTCAAAGTAACGGTCATAGTTACGATTACTACTATTTCTGATATGTATCGTATGAATGTGTAGAAAACAATTATTCCAAAATTTGGTATAAGCAGTGCCACTGAAACATTATTACCGTCTTTCTGTTCTTTGTTATCGCTACTAACTGATTTGACATTATAATTCAATGTCCTTATTTATTTTGCTATTCCATCATACTATTTATCATCATTATCAATTATAAACCATTCTATCATTTCATTGCTAACAATATTATTGTAATCATTATTATCATTATAAAATCGTTATTACATGTGATCATCAATACCACCGTCATCATTATCATTGTCATTATCATATCATCATTATTACCATTATTATCATCGTCAACTTAGTCGTCCTCTTTATCATCATCATCAGCATTATCATTACCTTCATCTTCATCATCGGCAACGTCGTCGTCATCATCTGCATCATCATCCCCATCGTCATCAGCCTCATCATCATTATCATCATCATCAACATCATCATTATCATCATCACCATCATTGTCATTATAATTATATCATCATTATTACCACCATCATCGTTAACGTAGTCGTCGTCCTCTTCATCATCATCATCAGCATTTTCATTACCATCATCATCGTCAACGTCGTCATCATCTTCATCATCATCATCGCCTACGTAGTCGTCGTAACCTTCATTTTCATCTTCTACATATCATCACCATCTCCATCATCATCACCATTATCATTATCATCATCATCATCATCGTCCACGTAGTCGTCGTCATCATCATCACCATCGTCATCATCATCATCGCCATCATCATCATCTTCATTTCATCACAATCTCCATCACCACCATCAACACCATTACCATCATCATCATCATCATCATCGTCAACGTCGTCGTCATCATTTTCATCATCATTATTATTATCATCATGTTTCGTTATTATAAGTATTTGTATCACTAAACTGTCCTTTCCATTGACCGCTCACAGAATCTCCTCATCAAAGCTCGAAGCATATCTTCGGCCTCGGTGGTTTTGGTGGCCAGAAGTTGTTGACATCATCCCAAGAAACTCACTGAACAGGTTTTCCGGATCACTTGGCCCTTCATCTAAGCGTGCTTGCATCAAACCGACCCAGACCAGTTAGAATTACAGTATTTAAGTGCATTCCAGAAACCGCTGATTTTTACCTGACATGCCTGATACCGACTTGATCGGATTTACATTTGCAAATTTTAACATGTGTACATACAATAACTCAGTGCTATCTTAATGTAACTGTATATGCTTAGTCTTATAATTAGGTAGTAAAGCACTTCTTAGGCCACTGTATGTGAATAATCAATACATGTATGATCCTTTTATATGGCGATATTTTAAAAGTCGTATGTTCTAATGTGTATTTCTACCCTAACAAACATCCTGCATATCTTAATAGGATTTAAAGCTAAACTGATAGAGAAAGCAATCTTCAGTTTCAGTTTCGGTTTTTGTTTATTTCTGCATTTTCCATCATTAGACAATAATAATAAAACAAAATAACGATAAATGCATTGTAATGATAACAATACAATATAATGATAAGTAATATAACTAGTAATTCAGAAGAAAATATATATTAGTAATCAAAAGAACAGTTATCAAGCATATTTTAAATCGAATTAAAAAATAAAGGGAAGGGGGTGAATGCCGAAGACCGATATCGCAAGCAGAGCTTGACGTTAATTACGTGCCTTTTGTATTTAATTTCAAAAGATTTACCTCGTGTCTTAGTCTCTACTTGTTGGAGAACGATATCTCTCATGACATAATAATAACCATAGCCCTTTAGTATTGTAAAGCTCTGATGAAATAAAACACATATAGTCCGTGGGCCAGAGGGGTCTACCTGTGACCCCCCCTATGATCCTCCGACTTGGGTGTCATTTTGTCCATTGATATGTCTAATGTTAGAAACAAAATGTTAACAAGAAAAAAACTCGTATACACTATGTTTTTTTACTACTTTTTGGGAGGTATGTAAAAATAGCACTTTTTCATTTTTTGCTGCATTTCTTAGGGTTGGTGAAAATTGAGATTGCGTTAAGTGCTCTCATTTGATAATGGCTAAGTCTTTATCAACTAAATTTTGCTGATTCATATTTTTATATATGCCTAAGACACATGAAAAGTTTCATGGTCAAAGATGATTGGCTTCATATGATTATGACGTCATCAAATTTGCATATGAAAAATCATGGGAATTTCCGTAAACAAAACGGTCAAAAAAACAATGTTCATTAGTATAGTTTATTTTTTTCACCATGAGAATGATGATAATGAGCTTAAACTTAATATGTCTATTTCTGAAAGTATATTCAAATCAGAAATGCTATTATCCTTTGAATATATTGTACAAAAATGACATTTTTTATTACGTAATCACCATGCGTCATATGCAAATGTAAGGCATATGATGGCCATTTTGTGTAGGACAAAAATCGGTACATATTGCTCCCTCTTTAATTTCTTTATTTTAGAACCAATCACTCTCATATTTGGCACATATGTAGAACTAGTAGGGCTCTTCTGTTTGCAATAAGGAGAATTTCAAAAGGTCATCATATGAGGGCGCTATTTGCTAAAAATTGATAAAAACATACAAAATCCTTTAAATTCCGATAAAAATGTTTTTTTTTCTCTATCTGCCTGATTTGTACAGACAACGTGACGTTTTGTTTGCATTATTATGCAACTTTACTTTTCCTAGAATGAAATTAAAGACTGTTATGTTGTATCTTGTATATTTTAGGGTCTAAATTATTTATAACTCAGACTGAATTTTACCTTTAAAGTGGAATGGGGATTACATTGCGCTACATACAAACAATTTCAGATTATTCACTTAGTAGTAACCTTATGTATCTAGTCCTCCAATATCAAGTTAAGACAAAATGTTTTGGGAAAATTCTGGTCAGAAACTTGTTTTTCAATATTTGAATTATACTTCTGTTTGGCATCACATTTGTTTGTTTCAGAAAATAGAACAAATGAACATCTCTTGTTTACAGTTCATTATTTGATATACCTACCCTCCAAAAGTGACAGGAACTTCATGTGACAACTAGATGAGTACACATTCATGCCTTTAAATGATTATCATGGTGACAGAAAGTGGCGAATGAATTGAATGCAAATTCAAGTTAACGACCACATTGAAAAATGTTTTAGATCTTGAAAAGTTGTCTGGAATGTATAGAGGCACATGCAGGGGAATATCTGTGTGTGTAGAATTGTTAACTCCTTTTGCAACATTTGCGCTCTTATTTTTTACTAAAATAAACGTACTATGTCTCAATATTCATAATACATTTACACGGGATACTAAATACATTCAGTTAATCACTGACACCTCACAAATGATCTGTTAGCATGAAGGCCTGTGAAAGAATGGTTGTGGCAATAGCTGATGTCAGTTAGATTCCATATTTCATGCTGTTTGTTTTTCTTTATTTTAAATAAATGGTATAAGCAAATACGGGTGACAAATAGTGTATACCTCGAATTTTATCATGGAACTTAAGCATTACACCGTCTGTCTCATTTACTGTAGTGATCAGATATAATGCCAAAGTATCACTATCGTTATGCCAGGAAATTATCATAAAGAATGATAAAATAATTAAGCATCTGCCTTCTGTGCCACATTTTTAAGCTTTTGAAGCACTTTATCCTAAACCAGCACCATGCAATCACAAAAGAGCACCCCAATATTGGGCAGGCTGGCTCCTGACCAATACTAAATCACGAGCTAAGTAATTAATTTGTCACAGTCCATAGAAGATAGCTTAAAACCTATGCATATGGAACTGTAAGCCACTGGCTCATCCTAAACAATCATGTAAATGAGTTTACAATTGATTTCACTTAACCAAACTGCTGAAGCATTTTTAATTTATGCTGAAAACCTGTGAATTGTTGTCAAGAGCACAAAACAAAAAAAGTAATCGCTGACATTAAGATCACACTCACTACAATCCTGAACAATTTACATGTGTGGACAACTGTTGGGAGGACACTTTCCCTGTCGTGGAACGACATCCATCAGAACATGCCATGCAAGCTCCAAAAAAAGACCCATCAGCAACAAAGCGTTACAGATCAGTCTCACTTCTTTCCCACACCTTTAAGCTGTTCGAGCGACTAATTCTGACCCAACCAGGCACCCACCTAAGTGCAGTTGTATAACCATCTCTGATGAAGGAACAGGCATGATTCCAGCCTAGGAAGTATTGCACAAGACAACTGCTTAACCTTACCCAACATATAGAAGATGTTTTCCAGTAAATGTCTTAACTGGATTTGTGTTTGTAGACCTCTCAGCAGCTTATGCTACTGTGCACAGACTCTACACAAACTACTGAATGTGAACAACATGCACTTGACCGACATGGTGAAGACCCTGATTGAAAACAGACGCTTCTTCGTCGAGCTGTCTGGAAAGAAGTGTCGTTGGCGCAGGAAGCATTCTGGCCAAACTCTGTTCAACATCCATGGGCGTGGATCTGTCATTGATACCTATTCATCAGGGGGGGGGGGGGGTGATACGGAAGTATCTACGCGCCGCCCATGTCAACATCTATGTTAACGATCGACCTATATCTACTCTGAGACCAGGAGATTCATCTATTAGACGACCTGTGTATCACCACCCACATTGATGACTTCCCTAAGGCAGAATCCACCTTGTGTGAGGGATTTACCAACCTATCCTTGTACTACAAAGAGAACCATCTGAAGGCTAATTAAATTAAACTAAATCTCAAATATGCGCCTTTCATCTGAAGAACATGCATGCAAACCAGAAACTGAAGATCACTTGGAATGGAACTAGACGGGGACACTGTGATGGTCCTGTCTACATAGGGGTGAACTTAGATAGATCTTTCAAGAGTACAATTAAGGCCTGTATCACCCAGCTCAAAGGAAGGTCAGCTCCACGAATGCCTTTCTTGACGAACTGATGCACATCCAAGTGGGGTGCAAACCAAACTGCAACAATCAGCTCTGGATCTCTGTTACTATGTTGCAGAATATGTCTGCACGGGTGTGGGAAAGCTCAGCACATGCCAAGAAGAACAAAAGTTGCCGTTATATCATGATGTATGAGACGAACGAGAACTAATAACGTATACCTAATCTCTGGCATCGCATCCCAGCTGTAATAAGAAGGGCTGCTGTTCGCCAGGAGGAACGACTGAGACAAACAGAGGTGAAGGACACCCACTCCATGTCTACCCACTGCATCCTCGGCGCTTTAAGTCACGGAAAAGCTTCCTTTCATGATCTGTTGAACCCCTGGACTACAGCGTGTCTTCAAGAAGGCTCAAACTCTGGGAAGAGAGGCTGAGCTCTAGGACATATCGGTAGCCTACGCATATGGTGCCATCAGAGAAACTGTCCACAGGATTCAACCATGCATCCCTAGGTGACTTTGCGTAGCCGGAATAGGCTTTGGCAGGCGTGGGAAGATGCAAGCCAACATGTTGAACTGGGGATACATCGAAGGTGCATCAGAATGCGAGTGCGGTCAAGCCCCTCAGATCATTGACCACCTGCCTAGTTGTGATATGGTACATGTAATGTGCACAATCAAAGATCCGACAGAGGCCAACGACGTAGCGCTCAGATTTGCCCGACATTGGCAGAAAGTTGTATGGTGGTACGAAATGATGAATGAAACAAGCTCCAAACTGCTATTACAGGTGGGGGTAATAAACACAAACAACCGATAATCTCCTTTGAAAGCGAACAGTTTATCAATCTGCAGCAGATAATGCCTTCACTGTACGGGAGATATCCTACAACGTAGAAAAGGTAGACTTATCTCCAACACTTGTCTATCGCCAACTATTATCGAGGCAGAGCTCTGAAAAAAGCGGCCCTGTATTGTTTTGATGAAAATAAGACTTATAGGAGCGGCGATTGGCTTTTCCAAAATGAAAATGTGAACATAGAGCGGCCGGATCGGCTGTAAAAACAGGGGTCTTTGAAGCGACACATACCTGTATCGCAAATATACATGAGTACCCCCACCCCCCCCCCCCCCCCCTCCCCCTTCAGGTCATTGATGATGATGGTTGACCAGGGTTTCTTACCGTTTGTTATCGACATGGCCACATTGATCTTTGTAGCTTATTTATGCCATGGATATCTCCTAAAGAAAATACATATAAAAGGAAAGAGTTCGACAGATATGTGTCCTTTATTCCTTCGTTGTTATTTAAGCTTAAAAGTGTGTATGCTCTGCCACCGTTTCCCACACAGTGGATAAAACAGCGAATCGATATCAACAATGTTGCCATAGTTGCTTTTCAGGCCGTGATCCTTCCAAATATAGGGTTCTCAGGAAGACCAAATTATATTGAACGGCTACAACTTTATCTTTACCACTCACATGTGTCAATGACTAATGGAATGTCTCTACTTTATTGCTCTAAATAAACATTGATGTAAAATCCTGCTTGATGAATATGAATAGTATGCTTCATCTTTATTAAAGAAAAAGAGTTGCAGAAGATACAAAACAATTCTGTACACACAGACTGCTCCTGTGCTATAAGTTTGGTTAACTCTCTGTTTCTCTGGTAACCCCAAACTTATAAACATGAAGTTCCCGTATTATCAAATGTGAACTTTCTTGTTTAATTTTAAGAAAATAATGTTTATCCTTGTTAATGAAACGTAGTATGCTTTTCCCTTTTCTGACCAAAACGGTGGTCCAAGCAAACAAGTTATAGAGTTAACATTTTTCTTTTTAAATCTTACTAGATGTATTTTGTGTTTGTTATGTTTTTATTCGTAAATATATTCAGACAGAAACAACTTACCCAGTGCTAGATTAACTGGCCTGAACAAATGGTACGTAAAAACATCATATCGCAATGTATTTATTAATTCAGTTTGAAGGTCACATTCATACAGTTTTTGCCTTAATTAGCCCGTAAAAATTAAAAAATATATTATTATCGTCCTCGTAAGTATAGACTTGAAAACTAAACTTGAAAAAAAAGCAAAATCCATTTGTCAACACAGAACCATCAGTTTGAGACAAAAACTCATAATTGAGGAGGGATCAAATAATGAACTTGTCAACGAGACGTATTTGTTCTCTTCTCTTAAAAAAAAGTGATGCCAAATATAATAATACAAAATATTGAGAAAAAACAAGTTTCTGGCAAGACGTCCCCATACAATTTGCCTTAATTTTATATCGTAATAAACATGCTATCGCATATCTCACTCAGGACTAGATTCAGGTTAGGATTGAATAAATAATCGAAATAGTTAATTGTGTGTAGCGCACTGTATTCCCTATTGCACTTTTAGGGTACAATCTAGAGGGAGTTATGCCTTATATATACGCTAAAAGATATAAGATACAACATAACAGTCTTTAATTTCATTCTAGGAAAAGTAAAGTATAATAATGCAAACAAAATGTCAAGTTGTCTATACAAATCAGGCAGATAGAGAAAAAAAACATTTTTATCGGAATTTAAAGGATTTTGTATGTTTTTATCAAATTTTAGTAAATAGCGCCCTCATATGATGACCTTTTGAAATTCTCCTTATTGCAAACAGAAAAGCCCTACCAGTTCTACATATGTGCCAAATATGAGAGTGATTGGTTCTAAAATAAAGAAATTAAAGGGGGAGCAATATGTACCGATTTTTGCCCTACACAAAATGGCCATCATATGCCTTACATTTGCATATGACGCATGGTGATTACGTAATAAAAAAGGTCATTTTTGTACAATATATTCAAAGGATAATAGCATTTCTGATTTGAATATACTTTCAGAAATAGACATAATAAGTTTAAGCTCATTATCATCATTCTCATGGTGAAAAAAATAAACTATACTAATGAACATTGTTTTTTTGACCGTTTTGTTTACGGAAATTCCCATGATTTTTCATATGCAAATTTGATGACGTCATAATCATATGAAGCCAATCATCTTTGACCATGAAACTTTTCCTGTGTCTTAGGCATATATAAAAATATGTATCAGCAAAATTTAGTTGATAAAGACTTAGTCATTATCAAATGAGAGTACTTAACGCAATCTCAATTTTCACCAACCTTAAGAAATGCATCAAAAAATGAAAAAGTGCTATTTTTACATACCTCCCAAAAAGTAGTAAAAAAACATAGTGTATATGAGTTTTTTTCTTGTTAACATTTTGTTTCTAACATTAGACATATCAATGGACAAAATGACACCCAAGTCGGAGGATCATAGGGGGGGTCACAGGTAGACCCCTCTGGCCCACGGACTAATAGTTTTTAAAGAAATCTATTCATTGCGTGGTTTGACCAGCTTTGGGAAAAGGGCAAAATGGCGTCAAATTCTCCCATTTACCATAAAAAGCATGATAGAAAGTGCGAGATGAGTGGATGTGATCATAAGTCGGGGGTCGCGTATTATGTGAATGGAAAACAAAGGCTCTGTGAGGGTTGTGCGACTAAGAAGGGGTGTGACATTGAATCGGGAGAGCAGCAGCATTCGTGGCATTGTGACAAACACAACAAAATGATGGAATTCTTTTGCGACAAACATTCAAAGATTGCGTGCATCTCATGCGATACTGTTCATCACAAGAAATGCCAAATGCAAGATATCGAAGATTCAATTAGAGAGAAGAAAGAGCAGCTGGAAGACACCCACCACTGGCTTGCGCAGACACAGGCAGGGTTTACAAGGCTTCTGCAGGAGAAAAGGGTCATCTTGCACGGAGTGGAGGAACATCTCGAAAAGATTAGATGTGAAGTCAATGCCCAATTTGATGTCGAGATCGAAAAAGAGATTGAAAAGGAACGACTCGGGATTGAGTTGAAAATCAACCAGGAAGCCGACGACGAAATCAGAAAGATTAACAAAAAAAGAGAGGCGGAGCTTGCCCTGGTGCGCAGAGTGCGAGAGAAAGCCGACGAGAGACGACTACCACTAGATAGAAGGAGACAAGAACTCATTGCACAACTTGATGGAATAGGCATGACCTACAGAAAGGAGCTCAATGGATTGGCAGAAGAACTAAAAAGGAAATCAAAATCGATTGGCCAGTCGACTTCTTGCAATATGAAGAAGGCAGAGACACTTCTTAAGGATGATAAGGCACTCCTACTTGAAACGAAGGCATTCTGCCTTTCGGCAGATATCCAAAAGATACGTAAATCTGAACACTGCAAAGTCATAGACAGAGAGAAAGTCCTCACACGAAACGTTCTCACTGTCAAATATTTCAGAGATCCCGAGTGTCCCATCACCAAAGGAAGGCTCGATGGGCACGTTGGGACATGGAAAGTTGTTGATACCTTTGATGTTTCAAAGAACAAGGAACCCTTCATTTGCGGCTGTATCGATGATACCCATATCGTTCTGTCCACGAGGTATAAAGGGGCGTTGTTCGAAGCAAATTTGCAGGACAAGACACTCCGCACCATTGATCCAACGACTGACTATTATGAGATTCTGTCTTGTGTCGTATTGGATGATGGCCTGATTGCTATCGGAGGAGGTGATCGGGTTCGGAATATATTCGTCATCACTCTCTATACCCGGGATTGGCAAAAGGTGAAGGATATCCTCGTAGTGATACCATTAAATACTGGAGACGCAGTGCCACACTTTCATATTGACATCAAGGAACGATATGTCATTGGACTAGAAGATAAATGGGTCTACCACGGACACCCATGCGACGGAGGACAAGCAGCAAGACGGACGAGCCTTCTTTTTATCGATTCTTCCCTCGGTACGATCTGCCCGCTCAATATTGATTTCACAGATGGATGCGAATTTCTTGTGCCCGTGAAAATCAGAAACTTGCCTTCTGGTCAAATCCTCCTGCATAACCCAGATCACTCCGACAGGCAGATTGCTCTACCCTCTCATCGTATTACAGCGTTTCCTTCTTCCTTCAAAGGAGATATCAGCCGCTTTTCCGATGTGGATGTGGACAAACTAACAGGTATGATCTACACAAGTGAGTTTGAAACAAAGAACATTCACCAGTTCTCCATCGATGGAATAGCTTCCAACGGTGGTTGGTTAAAGACGGGAAGTGACAGGCCAGGAATGGTCTCCTCAATCTGTGTCACCCCTTCAGGCTTCGTTGTCACGATGGAGGACGGACGTGACAATCACACACTCACTGTGTATAAGAAATCCGTCATCAGCGAGTAAGGAACAGAACAATAGCTGGGCATTTTGTCTCTCACTGGTTGACGCCAACGCCAGGATCTAACATGGCACTCTGATCATGCTGATGTTGACTAGACTGTGTATGATTGTCCTTCCTTCCTGCGTGGCAATGACACTTCTTCTGCGTACCAACGATCCGGGAATGGTAGTGAGTGGCATTATCCCTTCCATATCTGGATGAGGTTATGATGGGCGAACTCAATGTCATGAGCTACATCCAATAATTAGTGGAAAGGGGGCAATATACATGACACTGTAACAGTTTACCAACCATGATCAACATGATGTAATTAAAGGGATAGTTGAGTTCTGGTAAGGAGAGTACAGTTTTAGTGAAACTGATTTTAGTAACCAAAACCTGCATCATTACATTACAAACTAATAGTTATAACTAGAAAGGAACACAAAATTACAAATGACGTAGTAAAGATCATGTTATCATTCA
Organism: Echinarachnius parma; assembly: GCA_037951105.1. NCBI lineage: Eukaryota > Metazoa > Echinodermata > Echinoidea > Clypeasteroida > Echinarachniidae > Echinarachnius > Echinarachnius parma. Next base: position 159,599 of record JBAMJV010003521.1, read on the forward strand.
AAAAGAGCCGTTAAAACGTAAGAGGGCGCTCTCTAAACACTCATCGGTTTCAACCATTTTGAATAAAATATTGTGCATGTGATGCTTTGTTGAAATAGTGATTAGATAGAGAAATAACCAACAACTATTTAAATACCTATTTTGTAACTTTTTTGAAAAGAGGAAGCATTTTTTTGAATTTTTAACGGCTGGTTCAAAATTCTCTAATAAACCCGGGGCCCCGGGTTTATTACAAATTGTTATATTTATGGATATTTCAGCCGTTTCTGAACCGATTTTGATCAAACAAAGATGATTTTATTGTTTAAATATTATGCTCTTTCAAATTTTATACTCAGTTTTTCATTACCTCACAAACCAATTAAGTAGTCTAGCGCCCTCTCTACCAAAACTCAACTTTCCCTTTAATCACACCTGGCACCTTAAAAAGGGGGTTGGCTTTAACAGATCCTCGCTAGTGGGTTGATCAAAGAGAGAAAGATGACGAATCTGGTTTCCAGTGCTCGATATCATTCATCTGTGTCCAGGAGAAATGAACTACCAAATATCAAGTAACTTATAAAAGACGACGTTCACCTCCTTCCGGGTCATGGTGGTATCGCCATCCCAGCCCAAATTTGGAAAAACATATGTTTTCTAGCGTCCCGCTTGGTTTAAACAAAAGGTAAATACTTTTTGATTAACTTTAAAGTAAATGATTTTAATCAATTTATTGAAGAATTGAATATACATTTACATTTAAGCGGGTGTGACATTTAATTTTGATTTAGATATAGAATTTTTGAGATATGGATATTGACAGTCAGGAATATCCTTGGAAAAGTCATATTGGTGTTGCCATTAAGACCCTCGTGCATGTGGTGTATGCTGTAAAGTGAGCCATGCATTGACTTTGTCATGTTTTTTTTCGAAAGTGATATTTGAGTAATTTGACACTTCAATCGCATGCTAATATTGCAAGATACTTTAAGATGTGTGTGAGTGTAGTAGAAAAGGGACACGGTTTGCTCACTTAAAAGTTGAGCATTGATGTCAAGATTGTATCACCTCCTATCATTGACTTCGACTATATTCAAACAAGCGTTCTGGAATGCGTTTGAATACGATATTTGAATATCTCTAGAATTAGGGAGACACTTAAAAAATGTTGAGCCATTTCTTTCATTCTTCTGTTAAAAAATAAGCTTTACAAGGTATACATGATAACTTTACGTTTTAAAGGGACTAAGTAACATTGTCCAAATCCTCAAAATAAAATTGTAATTCTAGCGGTTCCTTTATACCTTGTTGTATTCGTATTAACAATAAAATCATGGGACAGCTTTCGGTTTTTCAAATTTCCCTTTCATTACAAAGATATGTATGATTGAAGTATTTAGATAAGAAAATCTCCGGGCGAGATTTTCATCCCTGTACAAAGTGAATGCAGTGAGTTGGTGAATATCACCCAATATCACTTTGCATTTTCGCTCATTACTTGGCCATACATTGTCCATTTGACCTGAAATTTTCACACAATACCCTGAGGACATATGAGATAACAACAGTATACATTGCATCAACCATTCATCAGTTTTTGCACATCTCAACAAAGTTACTAGATCCCTTTAAGGGGAGTATACGCCTTTTGCAAGCCAAATTTCAAAAGTTGTGAAGTTATATCATCTTAAAGAAGAATGTAATTTAACAGCTTGCCTGAGAAAATAATAATAGTATTATTATTTATATAGCGCCTAATATGATTGATAATCATCTCTAAGCGCTTTACAGTATTATTACCCCGGTCAACGGACACACACTCACAATCATTCCACACATGACGTGCACTCTCTGCTCCCTTGGGAGCAATGCAAATAGAGCTTGAACTTTCTTTTTCTTTGAGTAATACACCTCAAAATAATTACGCGACGCAACGTCCTTAATTGTGCACGGGGGTATAATAATCCGTGCAAGATTTCGCTCACGATAGCTGCCGGCGCATTGCATGAACCGCGCACAGATTGCAATCAAACAACGGCGTAAGCGAATACTAATCAAAATAGACTCATTTGTTTAAAATGTGGGAAATTGATAAATTCGAATAAATTAAACCCAATCAAACAAACCACATCCCCTTTGTCCCGTCATGCACATATGATGTGCCTCCCTAGATCGATTCTTGTCGATCTTACAGCAGCCCTGTATTTGTTTGGGGGTGAATCTTAAGTTTCCTGTAAGTGCATTAAATTTTGTGAGATGACATTGATGAGAATTTTGGTGAATCCTTAATAACTTCAGTGACCTTTTCCATATTTTCTGCAACCTTTGTAGTTACTGTATATGATCCAAATTATCCGATATTTTGTATAATTATATTAGTGTGTTTTATTGCTTTACACGATTAATATGATAACGCGTGTCAATTTACATGGATATTTTAGCTTTGGCGTAGAGACATCCAGAAAATTGTTCTGTTGTAAGGTGTTGAAAAACTGAGTGTCAGATATGAGCGTAAATATTTACTGTATTTGATTAAAAATGGTTCAGAAATAGCTAAAATATAAACAAATGTATCAGATTGAAATAGATGTGGGGGACCTACTTTTGTTCATTTAGACAAATGTATAAGAATAAGTTTTGAAAAATAGTTTTGATTTTTATTTTGATTATATATCTTGAATAATTATTTTACCCAATCATTACACTCACATTGATAAAGATGTGGTCGGAATTTGAGGTATCTGGAGGGCACCCTTTTTTTGTTTTCTGTTTTTGTTTGTATTTTATAAAAACAGCCCTGTAATTTTGCCGTGTATATGTTTTACTACCACACAAGCAATATTGAACTATTACTGGTAGGTTTTGAATGATAGTTTCTAAGTTTTCATTACTAACAAAACTGTACGATCCCTTTAAAATGCTCTCGAACGTATGGCAAGCCGTTTTAACATTTATTCCTATTTCTTGATATCAAGAATTCAATTCTTGATACCAAGAATTACCATTGCTTTACAACAGAAAATCATTTCTTGATATCAAGAATTCATTTCTTGATATCAAGAATTTATTTTTTGATATCAAGAAATCAATTCTTGATATCAAGAATTCATTTGGATATCGAACGCAAGATTTGAGCAGGAATACAATTTGATTTCGAACGCAAACTTTGAGCAGGAATACAATTTGATTTCGAACGCAAACTTTGAGCAGGAATACAATTTGATTTCGAACGCAAACTTTGAGCAGGAATACATCCTGAATTCATCCTGAACGGTTGTTCCATTGATAATGTTGGATGTGATTATTTCTAGTTTAATTACTTGTAAAAAAAAAACATACAAAAACGCGTCTTTGAAAAACGTAAAACGGCAACATATCAAGAAATCATTTCGTGATATGTTGCCAATATACAATGCGCAAACCTGTAGCAAAGATTACCACGTGTGTAATGATATTTTCACATTTTTACTGCGCAATTCATTTCAAAATAATATTGATCACATCAGTTAACATAATACTGTCAGATTTGATCATTTTTAGCAAAAATACATCTAAATGGACTCACAAAACACGCATTGTAAACATAACAAATTGGCAACATATCATGAATTCATGCGGAACTAATGAATTTGTGATATGTTGCCAAATTGTGCATTTACAATGCGTATTTTGTAAGTCTTTTTAGAAGTTATTTTGCTTTAAAAATATCATATCTGACGTTACTATTTCAACTAAAATACAAGTAATATTTTACAATTGATCATTCAGAAAAACACATGGACATATTTATTGCACAAGGGAGAATCATTACAACGGGTTTGTGCACGTTTATTGGCAGCATATCACGAAATAAACGCACGTGGCCGATATATGGGCTCAGATGGCTCAGATACTCGCAGTTTTGTTTACTTTGGCTCTAGTGAGAGTCGTATAGCGTGGTGTGTACACGTGTGTGTGTGTCCAAGGAGGTACTATACCTCCTTGGTGTGTCATAGAGCTCTTTCCCATACAGCTCTATGGTGTGTGTTCATAAAGCACGTCCTGAATCTAGACTAGACACCGCACCGTTCAGGATGAATTCAGGATGTATTCCTGCTCAAAGTTTGCGTTCGAAATCAAATTGTATTCCTGCTCAAAGTTTGCGTTCGAAATCAAATTGTATTCCTGCTCAACTCTTGCGTTCGATATCCAAATGAATTCTTGATATCAAGAATTGATTTCTTGATATCAAGAAATCGAATTCTTGATATCAAAAAATAAATTCTTGATATCATGAAATGAATTCTTGATATCAAGAAATGAATTCTTGATATCAAGAAATCGAATTCTTGATATCAAGAAATGAATTCTTGATATCAAGAAATCGAATTCTTGATATCAAGAATTCGAATTCCTGATATCAAGATTTACCATTGGTTAACAACAGAAAATTATTTCTTGATATCAAGAATTCGAATTCTTGATATCAAGAATTCGAATTCTTGATATCAAGAAATGAATTCTTGATATCAAGAATTGAATTCTTGATAACAAGAAATGAATTCTTGATATCAAGAATTGATTTCTTGATATCAAGAAATGAATTCTTGATATCAAGAAATGATTTTCTGTTGTAAAGCAATGGTAATTCTTGATATCAAGAATTGAATTCTTGATATCAAGAAATGAATTCTTGATATCAAGAAGTCGAATTCTTGATATCAAGAATTGAATTCTTGATATCAAGAAATAGGAATAAATGTTAAAACGGCTTGCCATACGAACGCATTATGTTTAGAAAGTTCGAAGGTTTAGAACAACATTAATGTGCATGTATATAGTCATTATTGTATTATGGAAAGTTTATTTTACACAGTTTTACTCACGATGTATAACACTCAGATTGCAGGTCAATATATCTGAATTACTTAACACGCATTAATGTTTCATTTTTTAAAACTATACTTGACATAATTCACTTAAAGGACAATGAAATCCAGACAAATTGTTGTATGCACTATAATACACTAACTATAATGAATAGTCCCTGAAAATTTGATCACAATCGGTCAAGAAAAAGGAAAACTATGGCTCTTTGAAAAGAACCATGTATTTCTTTGAGTGACTCAAATTGGCAACGCACTCTGGCAAAGTTGTGGACAACTCCCCATACATTTTGTACACAAAATTTCAATTTTCTCAAAATTTATGTTTACCTTTCGTTCGAGTTCAACATATGTTTTGTAGAATGCTTTTATACATAACATATCATGAGTTGGGGGAATGAAAAAATGTGACTGAAGAAAACTGTAAAAATGGGAACTTTTGTGTACAAAACATATGGGGAGTTGTCCACACACTTATCAGAGTGCGTAGCCAATTTGAGTTCCCCATAGGAATAAATGGACATCTTCAAAGAGCCGTAGTGTTCTTGTTTCTTGCCCGATTATGCTCTAACTTTCAGAGATTATTCCTCTTAATCTCCTCAAGACTATGAAAGCAACATGTTGCTTGGGTTTCATTGCCCTTTAAAGTTTATCGAGTAATATTATCAACATGCCCGAATAACTTAATTTGAATGGTGAAGTGTTTAAAATACATATTACATTATTACTCTTATACACACTATTGTTTATTTTATTCCGCCAACGGAGTATATTATATGTCCAAAGTCCAACAAATTAGTTTTCTTGAAATATCTCATTATCCCGAGGATAAAGCACCAAAATAATAATAATAAAGATGTTTTTTTTTTCTATGTAGGAAAATTAAATAGTAATTGATATTGTTGCTGTTCTTGTTTGATTGATCTCATAATGCTATTTAGCTTCTTGTATAAAAAAAAACAACTTATAAATGGTTGTAATGATGCATAAAATACGCTGGTTGTTTTTCCTTATATACGAACATTTAAAATGAATTTTAGGTTAGTTATTATAAATAATGATAAATACAATGTTTGGTTGATGTTGGTGTTGCTATTTGAATTCTATCATAATTGGCTTCTTGGATAAAATAAACAAACAAAGTTATAAAAGGTGGTAACGATTGATAAAATACACTTGTAAATTTAAAAAAGGCAATACGAATTTTTTCCCTATGATGTTGGGTAATATTGCTGTAAATATGCATTTATAACGATTTTGCTTTTTTTTCTGTAGAATTATATCACATTGTACTTGTATATTAGTATAAATTATCGCTTTAATATGTTAAACAAACTGCCCAAGTGATGTGACGGTTTGACAGTTATTAGTAATAAACACAAAATAAGAGAAAAACATGAATACAAACACTTGATCATGCATGAGATAATATTCATTGCTATGAGTATTATTTGATAATAATCGTGTACAAAAATTGTTGCATACTATACGCCAAAATCGTGTTATTATTATTTTTATTATTATTATTATCATTTATTCGGCATTTCAAAATAAAGTACAATGTATGATACAAAATGAATAGTGAATTTACAAAACGATCAGAAAACATAAAAGCATAAAAGCACCCCTGGTGAATCTCCCCAAGCTGCCTGGCAGGAAAAAAGAAATCTTGAATTTCTGTGACCCATGGGTCTTTCCTGCCAACTTGGGGAGGCCACCAGGGATGCCTTGTACATAAATATTTAAATATTGCAATATATAATAATTTTATAACAATTAATCAATACATAATACAAATTTTTAATTTTTTTTTTTATAACATCAACATTTGAAAGCATTAACATATGTACATCAAAAAACACCATGAAAGTAAGGGCAAGTGAGTGAAGAGCGAGATGCGGAAAACAAGAATAGGGAAGGGAGAAAGGCAAAAGGAGAGAAGATGAGAAAGAGAATAGATGGGATAATGAGAGAAGCAGTAGGAGATAGGGATATAAGACATGACAGATAAGATATAACATGTATAATACATTATGACAATTTAAAATCACTTTTACTAATTTAAACTAAATTAAATGGCAAGAATTTACAAAAATGTCAAAAGCAAGTACTGACCAAGGCAAAATAATATTATGTTATGTTTAGTGTTATGTTTATTGCGAGCACATTGTGTTCCATAATGTGGTTCACAAACAAAGAGTACTATACAGCGGACAAAAACAGTTTGGAATATCAGGTCGTAGAACAACAAATGATACAGTTTAACAACCAAACAGTTGTTGAGAAATGTTCATGTGTTCTGTGTTTAATTCAAGGATATCGTCGATTTACAAAGAGCATGCCGCTCAATCACTTGTACTTTTAAGATTTAAAAGCCGCTTATATCATTTATATGAGGCTGTATATTTTTATGTTTAATGAAAGGCATAATTATCATCTGAAATATCGCATTATACATAATGTAAATAAGTCTACGACTTGAAAAGTTGTATTCAAGCTCGATTTAGGCAAATATAACGCTATTCTTTATCTATAAGGCTGTTTTCAGTAGTGAAATACAAGTTGTTAACCAAGTAATTTAAATGTTTCCTATACGTGGCGTGATTAGATTATCTTAAAGGGATCTAGTAGCACGAACTAACAAACGGTTGATAAACAGGTGTATTTCTGTGATTTCATGTCCACTGAGTGATGTGTGAAAATACCATGTCATATGACCGAGTAATGAGCAAAAAATGCAAAGCGATACTCGATAACTCCTTGCAGTTATAATTATCCACCAGATAATCATAAATCTGGACACTTCAGTCATACATATCTTAATAACGGAAGTGGCATTTGGAAACCAAGATCGAGCTGTCTTATACTTCTATTGGTAACTAATACCAGGGAAATGCAAGTCTCTTTCCACTTTCCTGCTAATACGAATACAATGAGGTATGTGAGAACCGCTAGCGTTCCAAATACGTTTTGAGGATTTTGGCTATGTTACTAGATCCCTTTGAGTCCTTATTATAATTTGTACATCATTGAATTACATGAAAAATAGTCATTGGTTATAATTCAATATAAGACGAAAAATGTATGTGAACACTTGCAGTCTTCTTGTGTTATTCTTCATGCTGTATTAATTAGCATCGTGTCCTTCATTCATTTCGTGTTACCAGATTTCAAATTCCATGCACGTTGAAAATCTTAATCTTAATCAGTTTTGATAAGTATCGAACTCTGAAACATGTATGGGCTGTATCCTGTCCACACCTCTGTCAAAGTGCATGGCCACTTTAAAATATACTCCTTCAATGTCATGATTGTACTTAAAAAAGGAAAACTTAATCTGAGTCACACTTTTACATTCTTCACTGTCAGGAATACGCAACGTGCTCTTCCCCATAAACTGTTTACTCAAGACAGTGCAAGAAAAATGTATATTCATAAAAAGAGAATATTTGTTTCATAACGCTTAGGGTATTTTTTCTAATTCGAACGAGCCGCAGATTTTGCATGTATTCTCCAGTTTTTTCAGCTTGAAACGGCTATGTCCTATGGATATTTCAGCCATTCCTGAACCGAATTTGATCATATAAAATGTATTATGTCAATAAAATTGTATGCTCTTTCAAATTTGACAGTCAGTTTGTCATTATCTCACCAACCCCCCCCCCCCCCCCCAAAAAAAAAAAAAATCGCTTCATGTATAGCGCCCTTTATAGTCTATACGAACACTTAACTATCCCTTTAAACTCTTAAAAGTTATTTTCATGAAACATGTTTCATGAAAATAACTTTAAAGAGTTTAAAGGGATAGTTCAGTGTTAATGCTCGATAAAGTGCCATACATGCACTGACCTTGTATGACTAGAAAACGGGGATTTCCGCATGGTATAATTATCAAGTCACAATGTCACATACTTATGGCGCAATCTATAATTCCAATGCTGCCTCAGTAATGTATACAAAACTATCTTCGTTCAAATCAAAATATTCTATGCAGTGTGCCCACTGACTGTGTGTGTGAAGATATCGCGATGATTAGTTTCATGTGACCTAAACGCCTAGTAACTAATGCTTGGAAATGCAAAGTGCCATTTACTGCCTCCAGTTTCCAGCTTGAACGTAGTTTAGTTAACACATTGGAATAAGTAATAGTCCTCACTCTTCTTTCAAATTAAACAATTATTGTCTGGTTAATAAAGTGGAAGTTTGAAAATTAAAACTAGTTTCATAATTATATTGCAAAGAAGCAAGAGAGTGCGTGGACAAAGTGTGGACAAACTAACTATTATAGCTCCCTCTACGATCAAAGGGAAAATAATGTTCATCTGCAACAAAGAATCGGCGTTTATCAATTCAGGCACACACAATAACAAATAACAATTCTTACAATTACAGAGACTCGGTATATAAGAAATATGAATTAAGTATTGCAGGTTAATGGCTGTATGTTAATTTGTCATACCCTAGTCTTAGTGTTCGTAAAAGGAACAATTATCTGCAGACAATTATTTATGTTTATAAAAACAGCCCAAAGAATATTGCAGCGAGATGTACGTACTAATATCGGGTCCTTTTTCTCAAATATGGTCGAAATTCGAAACGCGGTTCCGTTATTATATGTGGTGATTTTACTTCCGTCATTATATGTGGTGATTTTAGTTCCCACTTTATGTTAGCAAACAACTTCCATCAAATGATTTTTAGTAAAATCAAAGTGACTCAATCAGACTTAATTGTACTGAACCAGGCCGGGTTAAAGGGATAGTTGAGTTCTGATAAGGAGAGTACAGTTTTAGTGAAACTGAATTTTAGTATCCAAAACCTGCATCATTACATTACAAACTAATAGTTATAACTAGAAAGGAACACAAAATTACAAATGACGTAGTAAAGATCATGTTACATTCAAAAAGAGCCGTTCAAACGTAAGAGGGCGCTCTCTAAACACTCATCGGTTTCAACCATTTTGAATAAAATATTGTGCATGTGATGCTTTGGTGAAATAGTGATTAGATAGAGAAATAACCAACAACTATTTAAATACCTATTTTGTAACTTTTTGAAAAGAGGAAGCATTTTTTGGAATTTTTAACGGCTGGTTCAAAATTCTCTAATAAACCCGGGGCCCCGGGTTTATTACAAATTGTTATATTTATGGATATTTCAGCCGTTTCTGAACCGATTTTGATCAAACAAAGATGATTTTATTGTTTAAATATTATGCTCTTTAAAATTTTACACTCAGTTTTTCATTACCTCACAAACCAATTAAGTGGTCTAGCGCCCTCTCTACCAAAACTCAACTTTCCCTTTAAGGAATTTATTTCGAGTTTATAGAAAATAGGAATAATGATGATGCATGTCATATAACTATAGAAATAAAGAAAGGAGCCAAATAATTGAGAAGCAGTAGGAAGTTTTAATGCATATATAAGGTGCACATGTAAAGTGTCGAACTACACACAAATTAATTTGATTTTCCACATTTCTCTTATACCGTGTTGTTTGGCTTAGAGTAAGAGAATGATAACATAGGATTTATATTTTTTCAAATGCCCCTTTGGTATGACGATATTTATCATTGATACTCATTCAGCTCAAGAATCGTTAATGAACAGTCATGAACCTCATTCATGTCTTAGACATGTTTGGTGACTCAAATTTTCGCTTTCTTAACCAAGAAAGGCGGCAGGGTGTGTTTTTTTTTTTCAATGAAAATTTTTCGCACATCATTCCGACATATCTTGCAATGATATTGGTAGGCTTGAAGTCTCAAATGTCTTTTGGGGCAAAATCTGACACTTTGCACCTTTAATCATGTACCATTGTAAATGGATGCTTCGTTTGCTGGTTTATGAAATGTTTCACTGACTTTTATGATGCCCGCCAAGCCGATAAACAACCTACAGCTCTGAATCATTTGTTATGTTCGCAATATGTTGTGGCCATTGTTTGCCGCTGCGATGTAACAGGTGAATGGTTTCGTTTCTTTTGTGTGAGCAAAAATCATATCTCAATGCAGAGTACTCAGTAGGCGGCTTCGAACTTAGCACAATAAGCCAGTTCGTAGTTACAATCTGCGCATGCGCGTATTTACTCCCGGGTATTTTGATATTCCATCGATCGTGAGAATCAAAGGAGCCACACGTGCAATTGAATGCGAATTATTTGTTTACGTTTTTAAAATCTGGATCAGGATAAAAATAAGCCCATCGTTTTTGTATTCACCACATCAAAGGTTAATAGCATAATATGTACTATTTCATAGAACAAGAACCGGTTTGATAGAATGTGTTATTCATGTGTTATGATGATATTTATTGATCAATAATTTCACCGAGCCTTGCTTGGCCTGGCTAGCACGCACGTATAGGTGTACATAATAGTGTACATAGCATTGTGCGGAGATTATCGTCTTCCACTTGCTGCACTATCCAACGCAAAAACAGTTTTTACCGGCTGATTTCTCTCTCCATTTATTAGCAAATGCAAACAAAATTTCGTTTATGTGATCCGCAATTTATATAAATTGATAATGATTACCGACTTTCTTGTTTTGAAGACCGCACAACATGTAGAAAGAAATATTATATCCCGTCTGTTTTCCTTGCCGATGGCGTCCTAAAACATAGCGTTCAATTTTGAACGGTACATTGTACGAATGGGTGGTATGCTTATCGCCCGCCTTGTAGCATTATTGCGTGTGAATGATTCACCTAGATCATTCACAAGAAAGATGATTACAAGAAAGTTGATATGGAGAAAAATCGGTAAATTCTTGAATATACTTTACACCAAATGTGTTCTTTATGAGTTTATGCAGCTGCTCGTATAATTTCCACTTTGATTTTATGCATCTAATGTTTGTTCTATGCTGTCAAACTAAAATTATCCGGTAAAATGACATGATAGCATACATTTTACTGTACGTTGATAGCCCGTTGATGGAATATCGGACTACGCCCTCTGACGTCACCCAAGCTCCATAGTCTAATTACGAACTGGCTTATACTCACGCGGTGACGCCATTTTAAAGAACAGTCGTAGACCTATAAACTTCCATAACATGCATTTTGGATGCCGTGAACTTGGAATACAGTGTTTATATGACTTGATAAGACCGTGCTCTACCAGTACGATGCAGAAGCAACTGTTACCATTGGGAGGATCTAGACTAAACTGACGAGTATTTTGTATAAATTGTTGTGTGCATGTTGGATTATTTTAGCAAAGTCAGTATTGCAGCCGGTCGCGACGCAATAGCTTGTGATATACATGTATGTAAATACATACTGTAGCTATATTACGGCCCGGTACTTTCTACTTGCATAATATAACCTTTTGTGCTGGGAACACATGAAATTTCCCCTCGGGATTCGAAATACTATTTCGTGAAGACACTGTTGTCCCTCAGCTAGGTTTTGGGACATAATAGTATCATCTTCCCTCAACTGGTCTATAGCGTTTCAAATCTGTCAGAGAGGAACATTGCTCTATCAATATCTGTATAATATTGGTCGTTATATATAACGGGAGTTTTACACGACATATTGCGCATCACATTGAGAATAATTGAATACGGACATATTCATGTTCAACCAATTACCACTGCATGCAATGCTCACGAATATGTATTCTTACCATTACATTTCGCGGCTAACATTTTACCAGTATTGAACTGAAAATTAAAATATTGATCATCAACTAAATTGTGGATTTGTGATCATTTGTGCATACATGTTCATTACTTAGCAGCTTTTCTATGAAAGAGCAAGTGATACTGTTTCTTCTAATAATCTTTATATTTTACCAACGCTGAATTTCAAACATACCATGAAAATTAGATGCCTCTCTGCAGCGACAGACGCCATTTGATATCATCAAATTAAATATGAGTGGACAAAGAATTGTCTTGTTAAGTGCATCGATGTTATTAGCGGATTTTACCAGCAATAATATTTTAGCAGCATATTGATTATTCTACAGTCGCGTTATATCAGTTCAGTTTATTTCACATCCAATGAAGAGTTCAATATCCAATGGGATCAGAGGCGGCTAGTGGCTACACTCAGCTACATACCTACATGCCATTCCAGGAAGTTCTATTGCATTTGCCCGATGTCGTACAGTCAATTAAATATCCTGGACAAAACAGGTATATAATCATCTTGTTACAATTACATCTACCTCTTTATGTACATTGTCATATGTTGGTCATTAGTATTGTTAAAGGTAAAGACCAGTTTTGGAAACGCCCCCCTCTGAAAAAAATGAAATGGAAGCTCTCATTACCAATAATGTGAAAGAATATAATTATACTAATATAGGATTATCCAAATTTGGCCAAGAAACCGCCTACTAATTAATTATTTGCGAAATTATATATCTATTCCAATGAGATAGATATCGCCAACGAGGAATCGCCCATACGCTACGTGAATTCGACCACGCGGTTTTCTTCCGATGTTTCTGTATTTAACGATGCTTAGGTTCGGATTTTACCACAGCCCTATTTAATACATATTCAACAATAATGATCAATATAGATGTATTCGGCTGCTATCCCGAAACTGGACTTGGGCTTTAAGCTGTGGAACTCGCAGTATTACAAGAAGCTTTATCATCGCTGTCCTTATCATATGCCGTCGTTAATACGATATGATATTATTTTACAATATTTGACAAAAACATTCAATATTGCCATTAAAAAGTGTAAGTTGAAAAATCACTATTACAAAGTATTATTATTATTATTATTATTATTATTATTATTATTATTATTACAGTGTGCGTAATTAATTTACGTACGATAAGTAATTATCGTCAGCAGCAGTAGATCAGCATCACCATCATCATATAGGCGTACCCGGGGTGGGGGTGGGGGGGGGGGGCATTCCCTTTTTACCAACAAAATGACTGTTTTGGGAGTTATTGCCCTTGTAAAAAAAAGTACTGAAGTACAACTTGTACTACGGTACTCGCAGTACATTTACTCCGGTAAATTTGTCGGTAGAAGTACTGCGGTACTGACTACTGCTGCAATTCGGTACTATCACAGTACTACAGCAGTACATAGCAGGGGCCGTGGAAAGGTATTGAAAGTGAGAGGGGGGAGGGGAAGCTGACCACATTTGAATTGTTGTATAGGTTATTATTTTATCCTTATGTATTTCTTTGTTTTAAGCCAAAAAAGTGGGGGGGGGGGGGGGCTGTAGCCCCCCCCCCCCCCCCCCCCCCCCGGTTCCGCGGCCCCCGCATAGCACTGCAGTACTACATGATCATTATTTATTTATTAAAAATATGATCTTTTTAAAATTAATCTCAATAAAAAAATAAGTACAAATTAAGACAACTTGGGAACGTTTTAGGTTTTATTTTAAAATGATTAAACATTATTTTATATGGTTTTATTTTCATCCAAATGTAACAAAATGGGGAAATCCAAGGCACATGTTTATTCGCCGAAACCAAAACTTATTTTTGCATGAAACTTGAAATCAATTCTTCTCAATAAATCTACCATAGTCCAAAGATCTTCAAAACCTGATGTCACACTTGTTCAACCAAGGGGGGGGGGGGGGGGGGGGGGGCTGCAGCCCCCCCCCCCCCCCACCCCGGTTCCGCTGTCTCTGCATAAAACAGACAAGCATGATGATGTTCTCATAACCTGGCCCTGTTTTATTAGAAAATATGTATTTTAGAAGTTTGTTCATATTAATAACTTTAAATAATGTCAAAATTTACTTGGCCCCCATATCTTGTTTCAAGCGAGGCGCTTACTCATTTCAGTCGAATGGTGTGGTCGTCCATTGTTTTTGCTATTTTTGATAACAGACCTTGCTATTGTTAATTGACCATGGCAGTTCATGGATGAATGATTACACATTTAAGCTATACTCTGCCTATAGAGGACTTAATTTCATTTAATTTAGTATATTAAAATTATGCACTTTATTGTACATGAATATGAAATATTTCAACGTAAAAAAGTGTAATGAAACTCTGGGCTCCAGATCTATTCGCTGACTTTTTTTTATTAAAAAATAATTCCATCTTTTCATTAATTTACAAAAGAGGTTTTAGATAGTTGTAGATGATCTCTCTACTTAATAATTATATCAACAAAACAAAAAATGCATAAAACATGCTTAAAACCATGTTGCTTTTATGCTTTAATAGGATACTTTGAATGATATCAGACTTTTTACTTAGTCGTTTTTTGAATACTTTTCGAGCATGGGGGAGTTAAAACTAATAGTTTTTAATGTTATTGTGCACATACTTTTACTTACTAAAGTTCAACTGTACTACCCCTTAAAAAAAAGGTCCGACTTTTCCATTATTTCTGAAACCATCTGTGCTTTCGTTTCCATTGACCCCTCACAGGATCTCCTCAGAGCTCGACGCAAACCCTCGCCCCTCGCCCCTCGCCCCTCGCCCCTCGCCCCTCGCCCCTCGCCCCTCGCCCCTCGCTGGAGTCGGTGTCTGGTAGTTCATCATCCTCAGAAGCTCACCAATCAGGTATCCCGGATCACGTCACCCTTGATGCAGCAAGACCACCTAGACTAACCATTCATTAATCTGCTTTCCGGAAAACTTTTTCAGAAACGAGCAGCAAAGTAAAGTGATCTAATTAATACCTCAACTTTGCTTATGAAAACATCAGGTAGTGTGTATTCAAGATTTAAGTTTTTGCCGTGCCGCAATTTCACATATGAGGTTATGCCGTAGGTTCTTCAGACAGAGATCACATGTATACAAACGCTTTGACACTGAGCTGCAAAAAGTGGATAGTTCTATGGATGATTATCTTTCCCTTCTCAGTTCGATATAATGTCGAGGATATGGCTGGAAGGAATATAGAAGGTAGCATTTTCAAGTATTTTGTATGACCCAGTCAGTTTTCAAATTTGTTTATTTACTCTTGAGTATGTGTTCTTCAAAATGTAGATGAAAGAGGATAGATTATTCTGCAGTGATATTCTATAATTAGTATTCACATGACGTTTAATGAATGAAATCTAATACAATTGTTATATTTCTATACTGCTTAATAGTAGTACTTAATTTAAATGGTCTAAGCCCCTTCATTTCAAACTAGCTCTCATTAATGTACTATATATGGTTGGTATAAATATAATATAAATAGCCTTATCAACTCTACCGTAACCGTATACATACGTCATATTGGTTATAAACAGGCCTACCAAGTTTGATAACGGCAAAATGGCGTCTTTATCCGCTAGCCACGATCATGACGATGAAGAGTGTGAAATGAAAGGATGTGAGCATAAATCAGGAGCTAGGTATAACGTGAATGAGAAACGGATACTCTGTGATGAATGTGCCACTAAGAAGGGGTGTGACATCCAATCGAGAGAGCAGACGCATGAGCGGCTTTGTGAAAAACACAAAAAGATGATAGAATTCTTTTGCCCGATTCACGACTATGATAAACGAGAATCACCATTAGTGTGTATTTCATGTATTCCAGTACTCCATCGACATTGCGATGTGAAGCATATTGAAGATGCTATCAAAGAAAAGAAAGAGCAGCTGGAATACATCCACCAAGAAGTGTCGCATACACAGGTAGGGTTTGAAAGGATTCTGCAGAAGGATGTCATCTGGCATACAGTGGAGGAACATCTCAAAGAAGTTGAGAGCGAGGTCAAATGCCAATTCGATGTCCAGGTGGGAAAATTGTTGGAGAAGAAACTCGGAATTGAGTTGAAAATCAACAAGGAAGCCGACGACGAAATCAGAAATATTAACGAAAAAAGAGAGGCGGAGCTTGTACGAGCGCGAGAGGAGGCCGACGAGAGACGAATTCACATTGACAGAAGGAGACAAGAAATCATTGCTGATCTTGACGGAATTGGCAAGACCTACAAAAAGGACCTAAATGACTTGGCCGAACAGCTGGAGGAGAATTTGGAATCACTTAAACGACAGATTCCTTCCAATCTGAAGAAGGTAGAGACACTTTTGCATGATAATACGGCACTTCTTCTTGAAACAAGTACGTTTCTTACTTCGGATGACATGAGGAACATGTATCCCTCCCGAGATATCGTAAACAGAGAGAAGACCCTCACACAGAACGCTCTCACGACCGAATTTTTCAGAGATCCCGAGGTTTCCATTACCACAGGAAGACTCGATGGACTTGTTGGGACCTGGAAAGCTATTGATACCTTTGAGATTCCTGAGATCAATAAACCTATCATTTGTGGTCATATTGATGATTCTCATATTGTATTGTCAACGAAGGATGAAGGGGGGTTGTATGATGCAAACCTACACGACAAGACACTGCGGACCATCCAACAACCAATAACTGACGATGATCAGCCTTCTGTGGTTACGTCATGTGTCGTCTTGAATGATGACGTCATTGCAGTCGGTGGCGGTCAAAAAAGGGATGGGGAAAATGTGGGAGTTATCACTCTGTATAACCAAGACTGGCAGCAAATGAAGGAGATCGCCATACCCTTGCCAACCGGAGACTCGTTGCCTTACTTTCAGATTGATATCAACGCTGATGGACATATCATTGCGCTGGAAGTTAATGAATCCCCAGAAGGAACAAATCCGGAAACTAGTAGAATCATAAGCCTACTAACGATAGATCCTTCCCGTGACGGGGTTGATTCGATCGTCAGCAAAGTCCCTCTCACACTCCCAAAGGAATACCATCGACATGATCTACCGGACCCGAAAACAATCAAGACCTTACCTTATGGAGAAATCCTCCTGCACATCCCAAATTGCAGAGGGTTGCCGATCGAATTATTGAAGATTGAAAAATCCGGTGAAGTTAAAGGGTTTCCTTTTGATTCATTTGGTGTAGATGTTGTTGCTGTGGATGAACTAACCGGGACTGTTTATGGTCCACGATCAGGCTGTGACATGTGCCAGTCATCTCATAATGGAGTACGTACTAACGAAGGATGGTCAAAGACTAAGAGAAACAACCTAGATAAAATCACATCAATCGATGTCACTCCTTCAGGCCGTGTTGTAACGACGGAGGAGTCATATGACACTCGCACTAGTTCGCTGGTTGTATATAAGAACTCCCACATCAACGAGTTAGGAACAGAACAGTGACTATAATACGAGTTGGTATATTAATGTCTCCCATTCGCGGTCGCCGCCGTAAGGATCTAACATGGCACTATCATCATGCGCTTTGTTGACTGACTATTTATGCTTGTACTTCCTTCATGCGAAGGCAATGACACGATGTATACGTCTTCTGCGACTAGAAGATACTATAGATACTATTCTCCTTAATAAACATGAATGATTGAAGTTGAACAGAGTCATGTTAAAAAGGCACTACAACATGTGTGCGGTTCTATCGGACTTCGTTTGCTAATGATAACTCACATACTTCATGACGTCACAGTATTTCAGCTGGTTTCGCCGGGACTTGTGATGCCATAAAAGGCTTACAAATTACCACTTTTTCATTGATGATAACTCCTTAATAGCAATGTTTTGAAACACTCAATATTCGTGTTATGGATTATGTATGGAATATGGAAATATGAGCTGAATATAATATTAAAAATCAAAGAAATTATACTTTAAGGCGCATGCTGAGTAGGTTCCCTAGGTCCTCATGGATATGTTAGTACTGGTTGATGGAGGTGCGATGAACTTCCTTGATAAAAGATAAAATCTCCGTCATGTCGCTTACATAAATGTTGAAAGGCATCAGGCCAAGACAGATCATTGAGGAAGGCCATCGTTGAGGGTTCCAGCCGAGCTTGAACATGATACAAAATACATTTTAAAACGTCAAAATAAATGAGGTACGTTCACATCCAACGCACCCACCATTGCCACCTACAGGTCTGTTATACAATGATTGTGCACACCAGTCACATGTGAAACCTCCCTCCTACCCTTTACCCATCTTATATGACTCCATCCTGGTCGATCGTACCGACAGCTCATTATTGTGTGTCTGTGATACATGTATACAAATCCATCGATAGTTTGGATGTGAATATTAAGTTTAATTTTAATCAGTTAATACTACTGTTTACATTTCATTTCAAGGGGACTTTTTTTTATATAGATATAATAATTATGTACGTTGTGATTGCATAGAGCGCTTCCTTTGGTTGGGTCTCAAACAGCCTACACTTTCTAAAACTTTGTAATTATAATAGTTCCAAACCAATTGAGAAATATATGTTGTTTGTTATTGTTGTATATAGTTCATGCAATGCACGACATTTCGTTATGATATTTGAATTTAATTCATATCACTGTTAAGTACACGATTAAATATCATGATGGCAGTTAAATGAAATACTGGGCACTTTTGAATGTATACATACAATAAATATACATGTTCTTGAATGCATTCTGTTTATATTTGCAGAGTAGAAAGCTGGAAGGGTTTGAACATTCATGTAGGATGTGGTTTTGTATCATAATTCTGTCTGTGTTTCTTTAATTATATTCGATGTTCTTTGCTCAATAATATTAGACACTATCATTGTTTGTATGTAGTCAATTATAAATGTTGAATATTTGTCCATAATGTATAAGTAGAGTTCGTTTGTCACTATCAAAAGTTTCCTCATTATTTATGATCGTGATTCGCACAAAGATTACAAGTCAATATTCATGATACTTAAAGCATTCGTAAATGTTTCTCCATTTTCTTTGTACAGTATTATTGTTTGTGTTGATATTGAGTATGCATTGATATATGGATTATGAAATTATAAAAATGTTATGTACTCTTACTCTCCATCCCATTATCTCGTAACGTTGTGTTCATATCTATTTGTTTGATTGATTGCTTTCGGTAGGATTTGTACAGTGTAGTAAGTATACGTGTATATGAAATGTATCGATGCAATGAAATAATGTACATTTCATGTTCGGTAATCGTGAGGTAACAATAGACCGCTTATGTAATGTATGCAAATAATATGCATATGACGTCAGACTCCCTGTTGGCAAGCTGAACAATAGTAACTAGGTCCGGCAAGCTCCGGCAAACTTAGCTTGCCGGACCTATAGTTACTATTGTTAAGCTTGCCAACGGGAAGTCTTCCGTCATACGCATATTATTTGCATACATTACAGAAGCCGGCAGCGGTCTATTGCACAAAGTGTGGTCGGAATGATTGTGAGCACACTCTGCTTATGTATTTCTTTGTTCCTCTTATGTTTGATGTTGTTGTTATTTTCTGTGAAATTATTTTTGGCACGTCGTGCGCCCAACCCCCGTCGCTAGTATACGCCACTGTGTGGTAAATATGCGTATGTAACCATAACGAATCCGGATTGAAGTTTGCTTTTTTGTAAGATTATATTCCATGTTTAATTTTTTTTTAACATTTAAAATGATATCTCCAATTAACTGTTTTGTCAGATGATGGTTTAACTTTAATACAGCTATTGGTAATCCACAAATAAAACCCACTATGTTATGATGTACGACTGCTTCTATTATATATTTTTTTATTAAAAATACACCTATTGGTTGCAATACAACTCAATCTCGAAATAAATAGACATAATTAGGGTGATGTCGATGCTATGAAATATAATTTATGTTCGGTATTAATGTGGTAAATTAGCTCACATATGTTGAAATGATCAAGTTCATTAAACGTTCGTTGATACCAGTTATTGATTAAATGATGCATATTTGACAAAACAGCATTGTTTGTATATTCACTTATATCATATTATACTAACTAGATTATATTTTACATTTGTTATATACTTCAATGATGGTACACATTGTTATATTAAAGGGATGCTTGAGTATTGGTATTTTCCGAAGTGCCCCCCCCCCCAAAAAAAAAATAAATAAATAAAAAAAAAAATTAAATAAATAATTGTATAAATTTATTATAATCATATTCAATAATAGGCCTACATGTAAATAGCCTACAGAGAACCGATCTCGAATAGCATGTGTGCTTTTGTAGAAATATAAAGTAATCGTTTAGTTCGTTTTTTAATAATTTGTTTTGCATATATTTAATGATGTACATCAAAATTGTCTGTGTTGATAATATTGCGTACTAGATTATGCAACTATTTTTTGAAATGCACGGCATAGAATACACACTGCATTTGTGATCCACAACCACAAGATACACATTACGCCCTTCTGACTCTAAACCGACGATGTTACTTGAACCAATGTTCACATGTTTCTGTTGTGCACTGTCTGTTCATATAGTATGCTTGTTATTTGGCTGGTCAATTACACATCTATTTGAATAACGAAATAATTCATATATTTCATGTGTAGTTTATTTCAATATCGTAATATTAGTGTGCATCATTATCTTTAAAAAATAGTGATAGAATAGTCATAATGCGTACTAATATTAAATTGAGAAAACGTACTACAACACTTGTGAGTCTTCTTTGAGTATTATTTAGAATTGGGTTTTTTATTGTAATCCGTGTTAAAAAAAAATTATGAAAAATGTTCGGAACAAAGACATTTTCTGAACATTTTAATAGCTTAACAACTTTCGAACTGGCCGTGCGTTTTTACAATTTAATAGACAAATCCTGAAAAATTCTGAAAAAATAAACAAGCTAACCAATATTTTCCTTATAATATTCGTGACAAGAGCATATTGTTGACAATATACAAGCCTCCAAACTAACGTTTGTTTCTATTTGCCCTTTCGGGCAAGCAGAATCATAACTTTAAAAACTGTTACTTGCCTGAACAGAAAACTTACATACCCACAAACTTCTAGATGAGATTCACTCATAAAGAATCTCTCGTAGATTAACCAACAATTTATTTTACCAGACTATAGACCATTTATGAAATGTTACTTGCCCAACATCAAATTGTCTCATGCACAAGTTCTACCCACCCATGTTCATTAACTTCTACAATGGACCCTATACAAATGGCCTAAGCACACTGGTCATCGTAAATTTACACCCCTATAAAATGGCCAAATGCTTTTAAAAATCTTGCCCTCATTGCGCAATGTAGAAAACCAAGATCCTTTTTTTTGTAAGTTTGTTTTAAGGAACCTTAAAAGTAAGATGAGTGTTGAAGACGACCCCTTTAGAAAACGTCGTCGAGGCCGTATAGCTGAAAATGATACCATTTTGACGCTTTTTGGACGGCGGCTGCGTATGATCATTTTTGTTGGGATAACCCCCCCCCCCCCCCGAGTCCAGCATCCCCTCAACAATGTGGGGAAGCTATGCCCCCCCCCCCCCCCCCCCCCCCACACACACTGACACACATACAGACAGAAGTGGGCGTGTATAGAATGATGCAGAACCCGAAGGAACTAATTTATCAGCTAGGGGCTAAGAATACAACGAGAGATGTTGTTTTAGTTGCCAACTATAGGGACAACCAGGCCCCATATTCATAAAACACCGCTAGCTTAGTTGGACTTTAAATGTGCGGTTTAATAGTGATCGAGCAACAAACAGTTGTCCTAGTCCCCAACTAGTGTCAACTGGGTATACGCATAATTCTTAGCCGGCAGCTATCCGATATAGACTAAGCAATATAGGCCAAGCAGAAGGATTTACTACATGACTTTAATGGTAATAACTGCGTTTACCCAGATGTACATATTAAATGCTTAGATTTGATTTGAATTAATTTCCATATTTCACAAAATGTTTTTGATAAAGTAAGCCTTAGTATACAAACAGATGTTTTAGTAAGGCTGAGCTTTAGTAACCCAAACCTGCACAATTACATTACAAACTAATTTCTCCACCATGCTCGAAACTCGAAAGGTATAGAAAATTACAAACGACTAAGTAAAATGCCTGTTATCATTTTAAAAAAGGAGCCATTTATACACAAGAGGGCGCTCTCTAGAATTGGTTTCAACCATTTTTCATACAAAATTATGCATTCTATGTTTTTGTTGAAATAATGATTAAATAGAGAGATAATCAACAAAATAATATAAATTTTTAAAAATAATTTTTAAGCAAAGTTTATACAATATTTGGTTCCCGAGAGTAAATGTTATGTCTTGAAAATCAAGGGGGGAAAAGGACAATGTGATGTGAGTGTCAGAGAAATTCTTTGTCGCTTTACATAACCAAATTTTAAAAATAAATAAAGCTTTATTATCTTGAAAATAATGAGCATAATATGATTCTCTGAATAGGGTCCCTATGAAATAAAAGCCAACAATTTTGTACATGCATTTGACGCAGATGGCGACAAACATGTTTTCAACGAAAACAAATTATTTCTGTTCCCAGCAGTTGCAAACTGTCCAACGCAGATGAACCAGATCAGACGGTGATTTTTCATTGATACGAAAGCATTTAGGTGAGTACGAAATCCATTTTTGTTTGTATAACGATTGAGTTGTAAATCTACATTCCTTTTTGTATAAAAATCATGAGTATTGATCGTTTAATTGTCGATATATTGTCAATTTTCTGCTCGCTAATTATTCGAGTGAGCGGCTTGTGACTAGCAAGTCGGCTTTGTGTGACAACAAGCGGGGAGTTGACATTCTGGCCGCCTGGAGCTTCGGCAGGCAGTCGATGCGCGGTCTGACTCGATGCTACCACATCATGTGTGGTTGAGTGACCTACACATGTACTTAGAAATCACACAATTTTCTTAAAACTGTACTCAAACAATTAGAAAATAGTGCAGATTCCGATGCGATGATGAGATTTGCGACCTAAAGTTATATTTTGAGATATCGTCTTCGAACACGCGCATTGTTTTTTACTTCACGACTCGAGTTTATAGTTATACAGTGTCTTTGAGTTTGACTGATTTCGAGTGACTTGTCTTTGAAACCGGCACTCTAAATATAGTATTTAACTCCCATTGTATTGACAATGCATTGCACACAGATCTAAAAATGCACGCAGCTCTAAATTTCTTGTGCGAAGTTGATCATGTTAGCATCATTTCACAAAATATTTCTTGTCAAAATTTTAACCAGGCAAATTTTGCGGAATTTTTCACAATTGTGATAAACAAATTTTATGCGGGGTGCCCATTTAATCATAAAAAAACATTGCCGACTGCCGATGTGTAGTAAACTTAAAGGACAATGAAATCCAGACAAATTGTTGTATGCACTATAATTACACTAAATATAAATGTAGTGCTGTAACCGATCATCGGATCGGCATGCCGATCACGATCCGATCATACATGATCGGACCGTTTTTGCCGATTTCCGATCATGCAGAAAAAATCGGAAGATCGGATCGGCAAATTGGAAAATGATCCCAAAAAACATATTTTGGGAATATAAATGAATACCAAAGCAACATATATCCATATTAATAAGCCCAAGGTAATCTTGTATGGGTATGCTTTAATTTAAAACTGATTACCTCTCCTTTTACAAAATTATTCGCGCCGATTTTGAGCTTAGTCCCATGTGTTTCTGAAAGGTTACGCCAAATTAATCACATGGGACTAAGCTAAAAATCGGCGTGAGTAATTTTGTAAAAGAAGAGGTAATCAGTTTGAAATGAAAGCATACCCGTACAAGATTACCTTGGGCTTATAGGCGGAGGGCCAAAGTCGAAAAAGTGACTTTAGGTTGCCAGATCTCCACAACAAGTTTAAACCGATTTTAATTTCAAGTATTTTTAATGAGACAAAATAATTCAGAGGTCTACCTCAACAAATTTGTTGCGAACACCTCCAAATCCAAGATGGCGTCCAAAAAAGCAGTCGTTTTGTCGTGCTATAGATAATTGGCAAAATTTACCAAACGACACCTCAAATCAGCATTATTTTGCAACCATGTTAAAGACAATATAATTTCCTATAATCTGATACCAAACACCATGGGTTTCAGGATATGTAACACGGTCATTTTTAGCCCCAAACTCACAGTTTAGGCATTTTTTCCCAACAATATGAAATTATTGATTTACATAATTACACATAAATCAATAATTGTATTAGAAGTTGAATTAATACTTTTCAAAAAACTGTCCAATTATATCAACAATACTCTGTGAAAATTCCAAGTGTGTACCGTATCTGAACAAAAAGTTATAGTACTTGGAAGTCAGCATTTGATATCGACAAAACGGGTAGTTTTGCATGATTTCTCATGCTGTACAGGGTGTCTCAAAAATGTGTAATCTTGATTATAGGATTTGTGTACCAAATGATTGCGTCAATCTCGGGACACCTTCAATTCCAGTTATGAAAAATCAACAAAACCACCATTTCCTGTAATATGATGAATATTCCACCATCATTAAGTAATCCGCGTAGATGTCGTGTCTGTCTTGTCTTTTGTTTAAATGCATTTATCCTAAATCAAGCGCTAAAAATGAACTTAATTCCACTCCACATGGAGCATTCCAGTCAGCTGCATACTGACGCGCATGTTATTGCGAATTCAAATCATACTGGGTGCCCATGATGTGTTTAAAACATTGTCAAGATCATGTTCATTATCTTGAGTAAGTGTCTTACTGAAGTACACAATATGTGGGACATAATATGTGCAGAGCGTATCTAGATTCGAACACCATCTTGATCGCAAGGCACGCACCCTTCATGCCAATGATATCTTAGTACATGTACCTGGAGACCATAAAGGTCTATACCAATTGGCTGACTTAACACAAAAAAAACTTAATTGCTAAACCAATATGTACACCACCGAAAAGCCTCAGCAAGCCGAATGTTTATTTTTTGTGCACCACACTGTACTCGTGTAACCATGGTAACAACAGCCGATTATGGACAGAAATATACCAAATCACCAAATATTTATTTTAAAAACTTAAAATTAGCAGGTAAACGGTGTCATTTTACATGTGATTTGTTTTCCTTCATGTTCACGCGAAAATTAGTGATCATAATGCGGCTTGTAGTAGCCAGATATATTATTTATTGTATTTCTATTGTTGTTGTTACTATGGTTACAAATGTACAAGGTGGTACAAAAAGTTACTGTACGATAAACATATAGCCTATTCAAAGTTTTCTTCGAACCCTGAAAAAGTCTAGCTAACTGTGGTGTTTCGAATAATAATCATGTTAAAAACATACTTATCCAGATATGGTCGGTCCAACTGTAAAGGACGCGCGCCTCTCATTCGAATATTGCACTAAATAGTGCACTTTGCATAATGGGGATTTATTATTGCAGTGAAACTACCGATACACTATTTTCGTGTATTGCAAACCGATGGCGGCATATTCATGACATAAAAGAAGAAAACTGAAGGTTTTGTTGAAAACGGGTATAAACAATTTGTCATTATTTAGGAGCATTTCTTGAATAAAGTCCGTAAACAAGAATTACATTTATTGGGGCACCCTGTATAGTGTTCGAAATCGTACAAAATTGCTGTATTTGTCGATATCAAATGCTGACTTCCAGTTATTATAACTCTTTGTTCAGATACAGTACACACTTGGAATTTTCACAGAGTATTGCTGATATAACTGGGCAGTTTTCTAAAAAGTATTAGTTCAACTCCCAATGCAATTATTGATTTATGCCGAATTACATAAATCAATAATTTCATATTTTTGGGAAAAAATGCCTAAAATTTGAGTTTGGGACTAAAAATGACCGTGTTACATATCCTGAAACCCATGGAATTTGGTATCAGATTATAGGAAATTTTATTGTCTTTAATATAATTGCAAAATCATGCTGATTTTAGGTGTCGTTTGGGAAATCTCGCCAGTTATCTATAGCAAGTCAAAACGGCTACTTCTTTGGACGCCATCTTGGATTTGGACGTGTTCGCAACAAATTTTTTGAGGTAGACCTCTGAATTAATTTGTCTTATTAAAAATACTTGCGAAAAAAATTGGTTTAAACTTGTTGTGGAGATCTGGCAACCTAAGTCCTTAAGGAAGCCACTTTTTCGACTTTGGCCCTCCGCCTATTATTAATATGGATATATGTTGCTTTGGTATACATTTATATTCCCAAATTGTGTTTTTGGGGATCATTTTCCAAAGAAAAAAAAAAGTTTTTTTTTTTTTTTTTTTTTTTTTAAATAGCCGATCATCCGATCCCGATCATCGATCCGATTTCGAAGATCGATAAAATTTTGCCGATCCGATCAAACGATCCGATCATCAAGGTCAGTTACAGCACTAATATAATGAAAAGTCTCTGAAATTTTGAGCACAATCGGTCAAGAAATAAGAAAACTATGACTCTTTGAAAAGAGCCATGTTTTGTATTTCTTCGAGTGACTCAAATTGGCAATGCACTCTGGCAAAGTTGTGGACAACTTCCCATACATTTTGTACACAACATTTCAGTTTTGTTCAATTTTCTCAAAATTTATGTTTACCCTTTGTTCGAGTTCATTACAACATGTATGTTTTGTAGAATGCTTTTAGGCAAAACTTAACTCTAGATACAGAACGCTAGCGTTCTACGTCCAGCTCACACCGTACCGAAATTGCACATTTTGTGTGCAGGCTAATTGACCTTAAAATTATACATATATGATACGGTACTTACCCCCGAAGTCTTATCCAATATGTGATCATTAAAATTATGATTTTTCCCTCCATTCCGCATAAAATCAGTGATTTATCCGCCTACTCGGCTTCTTTCCTTGTTGTATCGCGACTTCTGAACGATCGATGATCACGCTTTGGTCTCCATTCAAGTCGCCCGCATATTCCAAGTAAACAACAGATCGATCTGACGCGTAAGTCAGATCTGCCGTCTATTTGGAATCGGCGGGCGACTTGAATGGAGACCAAAGCGCGATCATCGATCGTTCAGAAGTCGCGATACGACACGGAAAGAAGTCAAGTAGGTGGATAAATCACTGATTTTATGCGGAATGGAGGGAAAAATCATAATGCACCGGACAGTTGGATCACATTGGATAAGACTTCGGGGGTAAGTACCGTATCATATGTATAATTTTAAGGTCAATTAGCCTGCACACAAAATGTGCAATTTCAGTACGGTGTGAGCTGGACGTAGAACGCTAGCGCTCCGCGCTAGCGTTCTGTAGAGTTAGGCAAAACTATACTTTAGTAGGCTAGCAGAATTTTGGTTGCTAACTTCAATTTTTGTATTGCCCAATAAATCTAACGTATAGCCACTAAATCTAATTCTAAGTAACCATGGCCACTAAATCTGGGCTATAGCCACTAAATCTGACCTTTAGCCACTAAATCTGACCTATAGCCACTAAATCTGACCTATAGCCACCAAATTTAGGGTTAGGGGTAAGGTTAGGGTTGAAGTTAGCGACCAAAATTCTGCTAGCCTACTAAAGTATAGTTTTGCCTGCTTTTATACATGTTAACATATCATGAGTTGGGGGAATGGAAAAATGTGACTATGAAGAAAACTTTAAAATGGGAACAGTGTACAAAACATATCGGGAGTTGTCCACACACTTTTCAGAGTGCGTTGCCAATTTGAGTTCCCCATAGGAATAAATGGACATCTTCAAAGAGCCGTAGTTTTCTTGTATCTTACCCGATTATGCTCTAACTTTCAGAGATTATTCTTCTTAATCTCTTCAAGACTATGAAAGCAACATCGTGCTTGGGTTTCATTGCCCTTTAGGTAACCATAATTTGTATAAAACTTAAAGGGAAAGTTGAGTTTTGGTAGAGAGGGCGCTAGACTACTTAATTGGTTTGTGAGGTAATGAAAAACTGAGTGTAAAATTTGAAAGAGCATAATATTTAAACAATAAAATCATCTTTGTTTGATCAAAATCGGTTCAGAAACGGCTGAAATATCCATAAATATAACAATTTGTAATAAACCCGGGGCCCCGGGTTTATTAGAGAATTTTGAACCAGCCGTTAAAAATTTAAAAAAAATGCTTCCTCTTTTCAAAAAGTTACAAAATAGGTATTTAAATAGTTGTTGGTTATTTTTCTATCTAATCACTATTTCAACAAAGCATCACATGCACAATATTTTATTCAAAATGGTTGAAACCGATGAGTGTTTAGAGAGCGCCCTCTTACGTTTTAACGGCTCTTTTTGAATGATAACATGATCTTTACTACGTCATTTGTAATTTTGTGTTCCTTTCTAGTTATAACTATTAGTTTGTAATGTAATGATGCAGGTTTTGGTTACTAAAATTCAGTTTCACTAAAACTGTACTCTCCTTACCAGAACTCAACTATCCCTTTAACTCGCAATCAAGAAAACAGTGCAGATTCCGTTGCGGTTATCAAATTTTTGTTTCATATCTTTTGATCTCGTCATTGAACTAGTGTGTTGTTTTTCTCGCTGCACGAGAGATCGATGTTCATTGAAACTGGCATGTGCTAGCGTCCTCAGCCTAGGCCTAGTCACACATATAGGTACATTACAATTAGCATTGTGCGGAGATCAACCTCTTTCGCCTGCTGAACTATCAAACACAAAAACATTTTTTGTCGGCCGATTTCTCCCTCCATTTACCAGCAAATGCAATGTAACTTTCGTTTATATGTGATCCACAATTCATATACTTTGATAATAATTACCGACTCTGTTGTTTTGAAGGCCGAAAAATGTAGAAAAAAGGTGATTATTTCCCGTCCGTTTTCCTTTACCGATGCGTCCTAAAACATAGGGTTCAACTGTTGAACGGTACAGTGCATGAATGGGCGGTATGCTCATCTCCAGTGTATATTGCGTGTAAATGGTCCAACTGATTGGACCATTTACTTTATTAGATGTGGGCCTAGTGGGCCAATACTAACAGTAGCCTACCATAAAAGTTATAGTCTATCTGATTTTTTGCAAAATTAAACTTGTCTGTTTATTTTCTAGAGATTTGGAACAAAAGGACAAAATCAGCATCGACAAGGGCTGCAGACTAGCTCGCTTCTTATGGAGGTACTTCTTAGAGAAGTGGAAAAGTAATCATTTTCTGTAGACCCTGGTCCTTATCGCTGATTCCATTGGCGATTGTTAGCTTGTATTCCAAGGAGAAGCAGCACACCTAATGTAAGCTTGTGTCCCAAGGAAAAGCATCACACACTTTAGATGAACATGTAATTGTTCATCATCTCTGGATATAAATTGAAGATTGCTCTCAAGTACATTGGACACAAAACAATACAAGAAGGAAAGAAAACCTACAGGCAATATAGCCAAACTTTCTTTCGCACTTGGAGAAAGACGTAATTTTGCTTTGGTAAAAAAGAACAGAACAAAAAGAGTCATTCAACTCTTGCAAACTTTTATGATGACGAGATCTTGTCAGAATCTCACCATCATCAAGGTTTAGACAGAAAAGACTTGTAAACAGGACCACACACAACAAACGGCTTTTTATCAGGATAGCATCGTTCTAACGATGGCCTATCGCGATCCTCCACCACCTTACAACGACCTGTCGGCGATCCTGCCGGCAGTCAGCCTAGCGGCGTCGGTCAAAGGTCGCCTGCCGCCACACGGCGTGTCTCCGAGGGGAGGAGACGCAGGTCACATGACTGACCAGCGAGCCAAGGCTGTGCTCAAGGAGGCTGTAGATGCAGTGGTCAACAGCTTTGCTAAACACACACAGGGATACGGCAGAGGTCAGTTCATTCAATATTGATTTTAAAAGGAAAATAAAAATCTTGTCCATGTTTTTTTTTGTCAGATGAAATTCAGAATTCAGTGATCAATACAGCCTTTATCATGATAACAGTTTAATAATTTGACAAAAACATTTATAACAAAATACAACTTCTGGAAAATCAATGGGGGAAAAAAAGATACATGTATGTACCCGATATAAGATGTGCCCCCCCCCCCCCCAAAAAAAAAAAAAAAATGTTAAGGCCCCCAATTTCTCCGACTATGCTCTGTCACTGCTTTCATTTGAAGAAGAAAAATTGAAACAAAATTGAAACTGAAAGATTCATTTTTGGGGGGCTCCTTTTTGAGCTCGCCTGCATGAAAATATAATCCTTAGAAAATTAGATTTTGCATCTTGTGTCCTCTGTTAATCTAGGGTCCTTTTCTTTGATTGTAAAATTGACAAAATGTCTCTTTTATTTATTTATTTTAAAATTTATTATTAATATTATTATTATCATTATTATTATTATTATTATTTATATTTTTATTTTTGTGGGGAGGGGGGGGGGGGGGGGGGGGGCATGTTCAAAGTCTCATTCACTGTGATTTCCATGATGAATGTTTTATATTCCCTGATCTCTTTAGAAAAGCTTAGTTGTTCGATTGGGCAACTATACTCCGCACAAAAAGTTCCGCAATCGGGGTTTGCGCATTAATAACTTTTCTATTAGGTTACATGTAAATCATTGGACCACTTCAAGAGTTATTGATTACATCTCATTTGTCAAGTGAAAACAATACTGTGCTCAGAGCCCCCGAACCAAACAATCTTGAGCCTAGGTGGTAACATTGCATGTATGATACATGATCTAATTCTATGGAAATTACAAGTTTAGAGCCATTTTCATGCAGATTTCAAATAATGCTGTAACTGACCTTGATGATCGGATCGGCAAAATTTTATCGATCTTCGAAATCGGATCGATGATCGGGATCGGATGATCGGCTATTAAAAAAATAAAAAAAAAAATTTAAAAAAATGCTTTAATTTGCATCACTTTGCAACAAAACTGGTTCGTTACTTACTGCACATTTTTGTTCTGGTCACTCGATAGTTCACCGTAGTATTTTTTATAAACATTAAAGCCATTTGGACGACTTAAATCAATATTTTGGATGCGCCGAGGCTGCTTGCTCGGAGCTGTGCATCGCGCAGGGCTGGCGCTAGCGTGGCCAACCGGTAGAGATACGGCGGAGAAGACCATCAGCGGATCGCGAGGCTATGCTTTCACGTGCTTTATAACGGCATCGCGGCGCAGCATATTTGCACGCAGGTAGCACGCGACAGGATCTATCTCCGTCCATGTGACCTATTTTTGTTGATGTTGTTATAATTATAGTTACTTAACTTTTGCATTTTGTTGTTTTTAGTTTGACATCGTTTTTTTATGCTGTTGCTGCATGCATTTTCAGTCAGATTTTTGCGCATCGCTTGTTTATTTTATCCTGTTTCCTTAATTGAATTGCAGCTTGATTATTAATATTACTCAGTATAAAATAATAATTAAGAATAAGATATTTTGATTTCTTTGTTGCTGTTTTTCACGACTGATTTTCTAAAAAATAACTGGAGTTTATTTAACTTTTTTGTTATTCTTTGTTCTCCTTTAGAATCAGTTTAACTCGATCAACAAGTTGGGTACATGATGTATTATAAGCTACATGCAGTAAATAATTCTTAAAAAAACAAAAACAATAGAAAACATAAAATTAAGGGGACATTTTTTAAATAAACAAAGTAATAGTAATACACAGGTGTACCCCCAATAATTTTCGTGCCCCCCCCCCCCCCCCCCCAACCAGTCCGACCACCTTCGCCACTGGCTACATGTGTTTGTTTGTTTGTTTGTATTTGATTAGTGTGTATTGCTTTGTTATTTTGCAACTAGTACATAAGTTTGTTCGCTAATTACTTGTACCAATAGCCCCAATACCGATCCCCACGTCATTCAACAATCCGAAATGTTTTAAA